>BMAC01000740.1:368656-422952 GCA_014905375.1 Phtheirospermum japonicum
AACTCTTGGGGGAATATCTCTTTGATAAAGATCAATTTTGAATTTCAGGATCCTCATCCTCTGATTCTGAATCAGATTCAGGACCCGCTCGGAAGGAGTTGAAACTGGAGTCAGCTCTCCAGTTTCATTGTTGCCAGTCTCTTCCTGAGTCGGTGTTGGGTTCGGTGACATGTTACCAGACCCGTCACCAACTGCAACAGCATCTTTATCCTTGATCAAACTTTCCACCATCTTATACCTGCAGAACACATCACCAATTATTTGGTAATAATTGTCAGAAGTTCTCTGACCAGTGAGAATACACGCATTTTCTACGTCGTAGACCTCGCATTTTTCTCGTGTAAATTTTGACGCTAAAGCCGCCATCACACAACTGACTAATGCTTATCAAATTAGTTGTCAGTCCCTTCAACGAGTAGCACATTTTCCAGCTTGGAAATACCAGGAACATGGAGTGTTCCTTGCCCAATAATCTGTCCATTTGCGCCTCCACCATATTTGACCTTTCTTCCTTTAAATTTTACAATGTTCGACAAAAGGTCTTCTGATTTGGTCATATGTTTGGAGCATCCACTATCAAAGTACCATGCTTCAGGAACATGAGATTTTAGAGAAGTATAAACCATGTTACACTTGACCTCCCCCTTTCTTCACCCAGACTCATTTCAACTTGGTGTTGCCTTTGGTGTTGACAGCTTGAGTCCCATCACGAGTCCCATCATCTTGTTTGATCCTCTGAAAATGACTTTTTTTTCCCAGTTCTCTTCCATCAAAAGGGGCAAATGTGGCCATGATCGCCACAGTGATGGCAAACATACTGCCTCTTCTTATGGCGCTTGACAAACTCTTGGTTGTGGCTGACTTGATGCGATTGTTGCTCCGGTTTGTAACCAATTCCATGCCTTGAAGTTTCTGGATATGACATATCCAGAATTTCATCTAGCTTCGCCTTTCCCTTGTTGAGGTTTGAAATTGTGTCTTGAACCTTTTTTAGCTCAGCCCTTACTCGTTCCAATTCCGAATCTTTTCTCGTAAGAGATGTCTCCAACCGGGTAATGATTTTCACTTGATCATCCTTCTCATGGGTAAGCTTTTCAACATTGATCATAAGGGTCTTCACTTTCAAAACCTGATTGCCCCAGTTGGCAAACAGTTCATCATACTCCACACACAATTCTTTATATTTGTCGAGAGTATATTTAACCTCAGCATTTAGGCACAAGGTGTTGGAATTGATGTTGTGAACTCGAAATTCGTCATCCCAGGCAACATGAGCAAAAAGTGTAGGTACTGACTCACGTGAGTCAGAGTCGCTTCCATCTTCATCAAACTCCTTCGAAATAAGACTCTTCTTCCTTAACGTATTTGCACATTCATTTTTGTAGTGACCCCAACCCTTGCACTCATGGCATTGAATTTCACTTAGTGGCTTGGGAGAATTTCTAGTCTTTGATTCTGAAGATGAGGGCTGGAAGTTGGACAACTTTCTTCCAGAAGACTTTGGAGGTGGTATCTCCATCAAGGAGCTTGATGCTTTCCCTCCAATATTGTTCTTTTTCCTCAAGTAGCGGTCAAATTTCTGAGTAATGCACGATACTTCTTCCTCTCCAAGTGTGGTTCTTTCGAATTTATCAAATAGCTCTCTCCAGTCAGTATTTTTCATCTTCATTATTTCAGTAAATGTCAGAAGTGAGAGCGACATTTTTCTCCTTCTAATCATAATCTAGATGCTCCATCTCATATGTTTTGAGCGATCCGACCGACTCATCATAGTCCAGTTTGTCAGTATCCTTGGATTCCTCAATGGCAACCACTTTCACGTTGAACTTCTTTGAAATGGATCTGAGAAGTTTCCCAACAAGGCGTGTATTGGACATGGGCTCGCCAAGGTTTCCACATTCATTAGCAATGTCCGAGAGTCTCATGGCATAGTTTACAATCGACTCTTTTCCATCCATTCTCATGGACTCAACTGTTGTGGTGAGCATTCTCAAATGAGATTTCTTCACACTTAGAGTTCCTTCGCACACCCTTTGAAGGGCATCCCAAGCGTCTTTTGCAGACTCGCAGTTCTTGATCACTTTGTAATAATTTGTATCGACATAGCCGCAAAAGGTATTAATGGTTTTAGAGTTCCAGTTTGACAGGGCTACTTCATTGTCCGTCCAGTCCTTCTTCTCTCTTGTATATGGTGTCACCATCAGCATCAGTGACACGAGGTTTCTGCCATCCAACAAGAATGGATCTCCAAGCTCGTTCGTCGATATTTTTGATGTGCTACCGCATCCTCTGTTTCCAGAGGGAATAGTTCTCTCCATTGAGGATTGGAGGTCACGGAGTCCCTTGAACCTCCATCATGTCAAATTTACAAAACAATGATCGAAATACTTAGAGTTAAGTACCCTGCTCTGGTGCCAATTGTTGTTTTGTAGAATTGTAACTTAAAGAAATGATGTTAGGTTTCATGATAGACGTCACCAGACCTAACATCAACTAAATCTCAGAAACAGCAGCGGAAATAAAAAACACAATAAACTAATTTCAATTCGTAAGTAATCGTACTTACAAACTTGGGTGTACAAACCCGAAAACTATATTATTTTTCAACGTTTAAGATCAATACACAATAATAAAAATTAATATATGAAAAAAATAAAAATAGATTGTATCAAACTCTTAATACACAAAATCCTCGTCGCTTCTTCTTGAGATGAATTCCTCAGCTGGTTACGCAACCTTAGAAATCCCCTTAGTTCAGAAACGTAGCTCCGAGTATCCCTTTGTGTGTTCTGCTTTAAGGATGTGTGCGTCGTGTGTCTCCTTTCTTTCTTGCGTCTTCTCCCTTTTATAAAACAAGACTCCCAGTCTTGTTAAACAAGTTAGTTAAGTATTTAGGAAACTAAATAAAGTCCTATACTCCAACTAAGAAATAAATTTAGAGTCCTAAAATACTTTGTGTCCTAAGAAAGGAAAACTACAAATAAGGAATAATATTGGTGAAAATAATATTCCCAACACCATCTAAGGCTCTTATTGCACATAAAGTAAGACAACGCAATAAAAGAGTAGGGTAAGAGATACACCCTTAAAATTGTGCTTGAGTAGAAGAGTCGAGTGGCATAGGCGGACAAAATGAGAGGAACCTACAAAAAGGGTAAGTGGGAAGAAAAAAACAAAAACACGAGAAAAATACTAGATTAAAAATACACACAACACTCAAAAGCAAGTAAAAACTTGGGTTGCCTCCCAAGAAGTGCTTGTTTAACGTCTATAGCTCGACGACACATACGAGCGATAACACTAAGGATCCAAGAAAAGATGACGACCGTACCACGCCTTCGTGTGTTCCAAAAGAAGAAGTAGGCTACGAAGGCGGGCAAGGCAATCAAATGTAAAGATGGTGGAAATAAGAGCAATAACTTGCTTTAGAGTCCGAAAATACGAGTAATCCATCACTACAAAGAGGTCGACACAACGAGCAGCTAAAGCAAAACGCTTTACTATAGAAAGTAAAAAAAAACTCTATCGAGCAAAAGAAGTCATCCCTAGGCCGCTCGAAAACCGTGATCGATTCACTACATCGGATTCATCCTCGACAACCTTCTTAACCACCCCACTCTCAAGAATCAACAAATCATTGGGGGTTGCTAAAACGGGCTCGATAATATCAACCTTCTCCAAAACCGACACCATAACTCCACCATCCTCATAGAGAGCAAGTAAACTCGAATTCTCAACACCATCTGGGATCTCCAAGGGTAACACCTTTTTGCACTAGTCTACTAATACATCTTCAACGAATGGCAAATGTGTATACTCATGCTCTTCCAAAACTACGGATCTCACCAACTCACTCTTATCCTTAATAAGAGCCAACAAGCTCAAATCATCACTCACCACCGAAACCTCCATTGGCATCACCCCCACACTTTCATCCATAAATATGTTAACTTAAATAGGGGGTGGGGGGGTGGGGGGGGTGCTCACATCCATATCCTCACCCTCAATCTTGCCTCCTTATTCACATCTTCAAAAGTAGCAATCGAGCTACTATTACACTCAACTGAGGGAAATTCTTCATTACTAGCCTCATTAATGTATTCGAGTGAAGGGGGGTGTGGAATTGTGATGATCGTGGGTAGGGTTATTATTTTCCCATGTAATTGTGGGCATTTTATCTTGTGTTTCTAGTTAGAGTTTAGCGTTATTTGTGGTAGTTTGAGTCTTATTTTGTTAAGGTTCTAGATTATTCTATCATTTTTTAAGTTCGAGATTGATTGGTGTGTTGCAATGATAAATCATGAGGTTTTTGAGTACAAATTCTTATGTTGTAGGTGGCCAAGGGAGTTAGAGTTGCTCTGAGTCGCATTGGGAGGTGTCCAAGATCGAGTCGAGACCTTGAAGTCCAAAATCCGTGCCGAAACGAAGAAACCGTGCCGGAAGAAGCTGAGATCGACTGAAAAGCTACCGATCGACTGCCTGATCGCTGGCAGTCGATCGACTGCCCTTCCAAGAATCGACTGAAACGCTGAAAATCGACTAAATTCCAGGGACTTCCTCTCCTTTCAAGAAGCAGTCGATCGACTGCTTGCTGCCTGATCGACTGGCAGTCGATCGACTGCCCTTCCCGGATCGACTGAACTGCTCAAGGATCGACCGAATTCCAGAGATTTCCCAAAAATCGACACTTCTCCAAGAAGCAGTCGATCGACTGCTTACTGTCGATCGACCGCAGTCGATCGACTGGCCACTAGCAGTCGATCGACTGGAAGACCGGGAATCAGCGCGAATTTATGATTTTGCCCCTACTAATAGCTATTTAAACCCCATTTTAACCCCAAAACATACACACTCTTTCCCCAGCTCTTGAATGAGGCTTGGGAATGAATTTTCTCTCATTTTTCTTCTCTAGATCTACTTTCTCTCTCTTAGGTTTTGGATTTAATTTTCAAGCAAATTCCTTGGGTTTGTAAGCTCAAGAAGAATCCAAATACTCCTTTGGATTAGCACTTTCATTTGTAATTCAAGTTTGGGATTCTCAATTTAATTTTAGTAAGCTTTCCTTTTAATTTCAAGCTTTGCTCTTCATTTTCATGCATGTTCTTCAATTTATGCTTTTTCTCTTAGCTACTTGATTCCATGATGAAACTTGTGAATTGACTATGGATTCTAGTTGAGTGACACACCTAGACTATAGATCGGGTCCTTGATTGTCATGATTTTGAGTTTTTCCATTGCTTTATTTTGAATTAAATTTTCATGCATAGTTTTAAATTGAATCTTAGATCTACTCTTCGTTTCTTGTTATTTTTCCGAAAGATTTGAAATTTTACGTCAAATTTTATTGGCTCTTTACTTTGGTGTTTTCAATTTTTTGCCAATTTTCATTATTTGAAGTTTTCATGCATGGTTGTACCCCTATTTAAGTTAACATATTTATGGATGAAAGTGTGGGGGTGATGCCAATGGAGGTTTCGGTGGTGAGTGATGATTTGAGCTTGTTGGCTCTTATTAAGGATAAGAGTGAGTTGGTGAGATCCGTAGTTTTGGAAGAGCATGAGTATACACATTTGCCATTCGTTGAAGATGTATTAGTAGACTAGTGCAAAAAGGTGTTACCCTTGGAGATCCCAGATGGTGTTGAGAATTCGAGTTTACTTGCTCTCTATGAGGATGGTGGAGTTATGGTGTCGGTTTTGGAGAAGGTTGATATTATCGAGCCCGTTTTAGCAACCCCCAATGATTTGTTGATTCTTGAGAGTGGGGTGGTTAAGAAGGTTGTCGAGGATGAATCCGATGTAGTGAATCGATCACGGTTTTCGAGCGGCCTAGGGATGACTTCTTTTGCTCGATAGAGTTTTTTTTACTTTCTATAGTAAAGCGTTTTGCTTTAGCTGCTCGTTGTGTCGACCTCTTTGTAGTGATGGATTACTCGTATTTTCGGACTCTAAAGCAAGTTATTGCTCTTATTTCCACCATCTTTACATTTGATTGCCTTGCCCGCCTTCGTAGCCTACTTCTTCTTTTGGAACACACGAAGGCGTGGTACGGTCGTCATCTTTTCTTGGATCCTTAGTGTTATCGCTCGTATGTGTCGTCGAGCTATAGACGTTAAACAAGCACTTCTTGGGAGGCAACCCAAGTTTTTACTTGCTTTTGAGTGTTGTGTGTATTTTTAATCTAGTATTTTTCTCGTGTTTTTGTTTTTTTCTTCCCACTTACCCTTTTTGTAGGTTCCTCTCATTTTGTCCGCCTATGCCACTCGACTCTTCTACTCAAGCACAATTTTAAGGGTGTATCTCTTACCCTACTCTTTTATTGCGTTGTCTTACTTTATGTGCAATAAGAGCCTTAGATGGTGTTGGGAATATTATTTTCACCAATATTATTCCTTATTTGTAGTTTTCCTTTCTTAGGACACAAAGTATTTTAGGACTCTAAATTTATTTCTTAGTTGGAGTATAGGACTTTATTTAGTTTCCTAAATACTTAACTAACTTGTTTAACAAGACTGGGAGTCTTGTTTTATAAAAGGGAGAAGACGCAAGAAAGAAAGGAGACACACGACGCACACATCCTTAAAGCAGAACACACAAAGGGATACTCGGAGCTACGTTTCTGAACTAAGGGGATTTCTAGGTTGCGTAACCAGCTGAGGAATTCATCTCAAGAAGAAGCGACGAGGATTTTGTGTATTAAGAGTTTGATACAATCTATTTTTATTTTTTTCATATATTAATTTTTATTATTGTGTATTGATCTTAAACGTTGAAAAATAATATAGTTTTCGGGTTTGTACACCCAAGTTTGTAAGTACGATTACTTACGAATTGAAATTAGTTTATTGTGTTTTTTATTTCCGCTGCTGTTTCTGAGATTTAGTTGATGTTAGGTCTGGTGACGTCTATCATGAAACCTAACATCATTTCTTTAAGTTACAATTCTACAAAACAACAATTGGCACCAGAGCAGGGTACTTAACTCTAAGTATTTCGATCATTGTTTTGTAAATTTGACATGATGGAGGTTCAAGGGACTCCGTGACCTCCAATCCTCAATGGAGAGAACTATTCCCTCTGGAAACAGAGGATGCGGTAGCACATCAAAAATATCGACGAACGAGCTTGGAGATCCATTCTTGTTGGATGGCAGAAACCTCGTGTCACTGATGCTGATGGTGACACCATATACAAGAGAGAAGAAGACTGGACGGACAATGAAGTAGCCCTGTCAAACTGGAACTCTAAAACCATTAATACCTTTTGCGGCTATGTCGATACAAATTATTACAAAGTGATCAAGAACTGCGAGTCTGCAAAAGACGCTTGGGATGCCCTTCAAAGGGTGTGCGAAGGAACTCTAAGTGTGAAGAAATCTCATTTGAGAATGCTCACCACAACAGTTGAGTCCATGAGAATGGATGGAAAAGAGTCGATTGTAAACTATGCCATGAGACTCTCGGACATTGCTAATGAATGTGGAAACCTTGGCGAGCCCATGTCCAATACACGCCTTGTTGGGAAACTTCTCAGATCCATTTCAAAGAAGTTCAACGTGAAAGTGGTTGCCATTGAGGAATCCAAGGATACTGACAAACTGGACTATGATGAGTCGGTCGGATCGCTCAAAACATATGAGATGGAGCATCTAGATTATGATTAGAAGGAGAAAAATGTCGCTCTCACTTCTGACATTTACTGAAATAATGAAGATGAAAATACTGACTGGAGAGAGCTATTTGATAAATTCGAAAGAACCACACTTGGAGAGGAAGAAGTATCGTGCATTACTCAGAAATTTGACCGCTACTTGAGGAAAAAGAACAATATTGGAGGGAAAGCATCAAGCTCCTTGATGGAGATACCACCTCCAAAGTCTTCTGGAAGAAAGTTGTCCAACTTCCAGCCCTCATCTTCAGAATCAAAGACTAGAAATTCTCCCAAGCCACTAAGTGAAATTCAATGCCATGAGTGCAAGGGTTGGGGTCACTACAAAAATGAATGTGCAAATACGTTAAGGAAGAAGAGTCTTATTTCGAAGGAGTTTGATGAAGATGGAAGCGACTCTGACTCACGTGAGTCAGTACCTACACTTTTTGCTCATGTTGCCTGGGATGACGAATTTCGAGTTCACAACATCAATTCCAACACCTTGTGCCTAAATGCTGAGGTTAAATATACTCTCGACAAATATAAAGAATTGTGTGTGGAGTATGATGAACTGTTTGCCAACTGGGGCAATCAGGTTTTGAAAGTGAAGACCCTTATGATCAATGTTGAAAAGCTTACCCATGAGAAGGATGATCAAGTGAAAATCATTACCCGGTTGGAGACATCTCTTACGAGAAAAGATTCGGAATTGGAACGAGTAAGGGCTGAGCTAAAAAAGGTTCAAGACACAATTTCAAACCTCAACAAGGGAAAGGCGAAGCTAGATGAAATTCTGGATATGTCATATCCAGAAACTTCAAGGCATGGAATTGGTTACAAACCGGAGCAACAATCGCATCAAGTCAGCCACAACCAAGAGTTTGTCAAGCGCCATAAGAAGGCAGTATGTTTGCCATCACTGTGGCGATCATGGCCACATTTGCCCCTTTTGATGGAAGAGAACTGGGAAAAAAAGTCATTTTCAGAGGATCAAACAAGATGATGGGACTCGTGATGGGACTCAAGCTGTCAACACCAAAGGCAACACCAAGTTGAAATGAGTCTGGGTGAAGAAGGGGGAGGTCAAGTGTAACATGGTTTGTACTTCTCTAAAATCTCATGTTCCTGAAGCATGGTACTTTGATAGTGGATGCTCCAAACATATGACCAAATCAGAAGACCTTTTGTCGAACATTGTAAAATTTAAAGGAAGAAAGGTCAAATATGGTGGAGGCGCAAATGGACAGATTATTGGGCAAGGAACACTCCATGTTCCTGGTATTTCCAAGCTGGAAAATGTGCTACTCGTTGAAGGACTGACAACTAATTTGATAAGCATTAGTCAGTTGTGTGATGGCGGCTTTAGCGTCAAATTTACACGAGAAAAATGCGAGGTCTACGACGTAGAAAATGCGTGTATTCTCACTAGTCAGAGAACTTCTGACAATTATTACCAAATAATTGGTGATGTGTTCTGCAGGTATAAGATGGTGGAAAGTTTGATCAAGGATAAAGATGCTGTTGCAGTTGGTGACGGGTCTGGTAACATGTCACCGAACCCAACACCGACTCAGGAAGAGACTGGCAACAATGAAACTGGAGAGCTGACTCCAGTTTCAACTCCTTCCCGAGCGGGTCCTGAATCTGATTCAGAATCAGAGGATGAGGATCCTGAAATTCAAATTGATCTTTATCAAAGAGATATTCCCCCAAGAGTTCAAAAGTATCATCCAACCGGTCAATTTATTGGTGATCTTAATGAGAGGAGTACGAAGAAGAGACAGATAAGCTTCAAGGAAATGGTAAAATTCATCTGTTTATCCACTAACTGTTCTCTTTTTCGAGAGTCTTTGTTTCTTGCCGAAATAGAGCCCAAGCATGTAGAGGATGCTCTTAAAGCCGAATACATTGCATCTGAAAGTGCGTGTACGCAACTTCTTTAGATGAACCAGATGATTGAGGACTACGATCTCCATAGCAGTATTTTGACCGTACTCTGTGATAATACAAGCGGAATTGACATCTCAAAAAATCCAGTTCAGCACTCTCATATAAAGCACATTGACATCAGGTATCTCTTCATCCGAGTCTTGGTTGAGAGAAAGATAATAAGTCGTGAACATGTAGGGACGGACAGCCAGCTTGCTGACATATTCACAACAGCATTAAATTTAGAGACCTTCTCTTGTTTGAGAAGAGATCTCGGAATGTGCATTGTCTAGTTCGTGTTGGGTTTGATATTATGACACCCAAAGATGTCATCAGTCATAACACCTGTATATTTTGCATGCATTTTTATTTTTCTTTTTCGTACATAATACAAATGCATTGAGTCTGATTTAAAAGAGAAATAAGGTCATGTGTTGTAATAAAAGTGATTACAAAATGACTAACCTCTTCGATTAGGTGATTGTGGAACTCTCCCACAGAAACAGATTTTCTTCCAGGTCCAAAAACAAAAGGTGTTAACAGCAATTGCTGAAGATATAATAATTTACTTCAAATCTTAAAAAGATGAAGAAAATCTAGACTAAAGGCCTGATCTTTAAATTTTACCTTATTGAGCGATTTTGACGTTGTCATTAACTTGGGTTAAGGGTTTTATTTTCATTGACTTCACCTTATGCAATGTTGGGTCTAATGTCATCAGTCATGAAAAGCAACACTGATCAAAATCTCTAAAAATATTTATGTGAAATTTTTTTAACCTTTCTAGGTCATACTTTTAGGTATAATTTAAGACATTCATATTTTGTGAATTTGCCTGTATTGCTGAGTGATCTATTTCTCGTGTTTGCTTTTTATTCTGACGTCTCTTGATTTTGTTAAGGATGTAGTTATTTGATTGTTTCAATGGTGTTGTGATCGGGTGTGCTGGACAGGTAATATGAGATTGATATGAATTTTGGATTTTTCACTTTGTACGGTTTTTGTACTTTCTATGGTGATGGTTCAAAGTTCCAGTCTGATTCAGTTTTATGCAATTATAGGGACGTGTGATTTGGTTTGGATTTTTGATTGATTGAGTGGAGATCATTTGCCTAAATTAAGGGGGAGTGGGGTTTCTGGATGGAAAGAAAATTTTTTGTGGGTTAAAAAATGGCTAATTGATAAATTAGGATTTATTACCATTTTTATTCCTCTTCCCTTTAATCCTTCTGCAATTAAAACTCTCTAACTCTCAACTTCTTCACAGTCTCTCTCGAATTGCCTTTGGTTTTTATTTTCTTTTTAAAATTTGCAACAAGATGTCCTCTCCGAGCAAATTCCCAGAGCTCCCTGCCGGTGTGATCTTATCCGTGATCTTAGACCTTCCAAGAAGGCCACAAAGAAGGAGGGCAAGGTTCCCTTGTCTGCTACTGACCTGATTGATGATGTTGGTTCCGATGATTTATCACGGATTCCAACATCGCCTGCTGTTGATCTTGTTCCTTCCCCCACCACTAAGTCGACCTCCATTTTATTTAGAAAGTATCCCAGTTACATTGGCTACAAGCTCTAATGAGGCTCCGTCTCAAGCCGTCGAGATTGAAGACATGGAACCAATCTCCACGAGGTTCTTGACGAATGAAGCTGAAGAGCTGTTCTTGGAATTTTAAAATCGAGGCATGGTTGCTGAGCGCCGGATCCCCGTTGATATTTTCATGAAGTAGAATCTGATTGCCTTCTTTAGGCACCGAGGTTTGCTACGACTAAGGGTTATTGATCTTCCTTGGCAGGCGCCTCTTCGAGCTGGTGTCATGTCTTGTGATGGTTCTGGTGTTCCCAACATCAGTACCAACATGGTTCATTTTTCTGCTCCGTTTGTCCGAGTCCAAATTACTTTGTTTGATAAGCAGGTTGCACAGCACCAGTCATTTCGGGACTCATTTTTTAGGTCCTTTTACTTTCAGAACAAAAAGGGAGAGAAGATGTAGAAATAGAAAGATGTAGAAGATTCGATCTTATTAAGGTGGAGTTTTAATTTAGGAGGAGTCTTTGAACTTTTTGTTGCGTCTTGGTGGTTTTGTCCAAAAAGGCAAAAGGGAGAGATTGTTGGAAATATTATTTTCACCAATATTATTCCTTATTTGTAACTTGTCTTTCTTAGAACACAAAGTATTTTAGGACTCTAAATTTCTTTCTTAGTTGGAGTTTAGGACTTTATTTAGTTTCCTAAATACTTATCTAACTTGTTTAACAAGACTAGGAGTCTTGTTTTATAAAAGGGAGAAGACGCAAGAAAGAAATGAGACACACGACGCACACATCTTTGAAGCAGAACACACAAAGGGATACTCGGAGCTACGTTGCTGAATTAAGGGGATTTCTAGGTTGCGTAACTAACTGAGGAATTCATCTCAAGAAGAAGCGACGAGTATTTTGTGTATTAAGAGTTTGATACAATTTATTTTATTTTTTTCATATATTACTTTTTATTATTGTGTAGTGATCTTAAACGTTGAAAAGTAATACTCCCCCCATTTCTTAATAAGTGTCGTTTTAGAACTTTTGTTCAAAATTAAGGAACATAATATTTGACCAATATATTCTCAATCAATTAATAATATTCTCATTTAATTACTTCAATTATTTCCCTTTAGTTATTCTATTACCATAAACTTGTTTATATTTCTTAAAATAAGCGAGGATAAAACTGGAATAAAGTGATTAAAAATTCTAAAACGACACTTATTTTGTAATAAGATTGAGTCTCTAAAACGACACTTATTTTAAAATGGGGGAGTATAGTTTTCGGGTTTGTACACCCAATTTCGTAAGTACGATTACTTAAGAATTGAAATTAATTTATTGTGTTTTTTATTTCCGCTGTTGTTTCTGAGATTATGTTAGGTTTGGTGACGTCTATCACGAAAATCATTTCTTTAAATTACAATTCTACAAAACAACAGATGGTTTAAGCGTGGGGGAGTTTGTCTTATTTTGATGTGTATTATGTTTGCATGTTTGTGATGATAATTGAGTCATAGTGTATTAACATTACTTGGAATCTTGGAGAAATGAAGTAATTTTGCTATTTTAGATAGGTTGTTTAAATTTTATTTATTGTATTTGAGAAATAAGCGCTTAATAAGAAACAAATTTATTTTAAAAATATTATAAAACTTACAAGTATCGATTTCTTGTTTTACTTAATATTTTCCCATAAAATATTTGATAACAAAATAAACAGGGAAGCCCACCTCATGTGGCCCGAAATTCAATATTCATTGTTATGTATTGACCAGTCATCCGTAATATTACAAAAAGTGGGTGTTTAAAGTGTTTACAATATAGTGTATTTCTGGACAGTAGTATCATTGTCGTCATTTGCAATAATCCAAGTATAGATGTTTAGTCAATCCAAATGAACAGATTCATCAAGTTGCAAATACAATATTAATATCTTCATATATAATTTACAACATCTTTCTTTATTCAGTACTTGAAATTGCGGTTACATGAAACAGAGAAAGAAAGCTTAATTAGCCAATTGGTATTGATTAAATATGCATGTGCAGACCACCAGCAGACGTAATTGATTAAGGAGAAATCAACAACCTATAGACATATTTAGTTGCAATTAAATAGCATGAAGATGACAGCTGAGATGTTACAAAAAAATTAGGTTATGATGCACCGCATCTCTTGTATCTTAAACTTAAAGAATGAGAAAAACATTTCCTATTCATGCAAAAGGATAATTAATACTCATTTACTCTGTACTTTAAATTACATATAATTATAAAAATATTATTTTAGGAATTATAGTATATTGTATTAGTTTCATCTCACATTAGTTGTTGTCCTTTTAATTTTTCCAAGATTTTATCACAATTCTTTCAATTGAAGGTGAGAGACCCTACTACCTTCAAGATACCCTGATACAGGCTGCTATCAAAACTCCAACAAATTGATAAGTGTCTTTTCGCACTTAGGCGCACAGCGTGCCATTGGTAATGATTCTACTACGGTGCCACAAATTCGCAAGCTGATCCAAAGTAATCGTTGTTGTTCATTGGATTCCGGAGGAACTACTTCGTTAGGATTGRGGAATTGCTGCGATTCTTCCTGAATAGCCTGGATTCTCCCGTCGAGAGTCAATATCTTTTGCTATGTTCAAAATTAGAGCTTTTGTAATTTTTAAAGTTTTGATGATTTTTTTTTTTTCATTTGGCCGTTTATTTACATGGCGGGAATGTAGTAAGTGTTAAATTGTAAATATTTCATTTAATCATCTTTTGACATTATTATTATTATTGGAAATGACTACGGTGCTGTGAAGGCACCATACCCCTGCATTTACATCCATTGATTTTACTATTATCCATAACCAACTTTTAATCTAATGGTTCTGATTAAGTGGGGAATGGTACCTTCACGGCACCGTAGAAGTTCCTATTATTATTATTATTATTATTATTATTATTATTATTATTATTTCGTTTGATTTCTATTGAAGTCACTTGCATGTTAGGAGACATTGATTTTAGTTGCTTAGTTGATTTATCATTCCTTAATGTTAAGCGAGTGAAGCTAAAGTAAAGTTTTATTACTATAAATTTGAGCATCGTTTGTGTAATAAATAGTTCAAAGTATGGCTGCACTATGCAAATACAAGTTGTGCAACTTCTTATTTCCATTTATAAATGTGTACTAGTGTTAACGACAAGGCCCTTCAATAAATTTACGCCGACACTGATTGTGGTATAAGTTAGTTGTACAATATGCAATATAGAAAATTCATAAATTAATAGAAAGGGGGAAAAATAAGGGAAGGCTACTCAATTAGATTAGAACCTGTAACACGATAGTTGAGATTCTCCATATTTCTTCCAAGGCCCAAATCAGGATTGTCTACTTTTTCTCAAGTTATTAGATCTTCAAATGATTGGTAAATTTTCTTGATTGTTCTCATGTTTAGATCAAGGCCTGGGCCCAGGCCCACGTGAGTCAGCTCTAGTTCCCAAGCCCATTTGTATTTGGGGCTAAAACAAAGTCCAGATTTTGATGTAATCCCCTTATCCATGAATTGCGGCCCACTATTCACACCCCAAATTTGATTGAGTTGTCACATATGAATTGTACAATGCAATTCTTATGATTAACCTCATTTTACGGTCTATAAAGCTTACTCAATTTACACATAGTAGCTACATGTTCTCTCTTATCTTCACACCAATTTCATTCTCTATGATACTCTCCATTACTTTCAAATTTCATTTACTTCAGTATAAGAAATTTCAATCTTTATTGACCTTTAAAAGTAATTGAATTTAGTCTAGTGGTAAAATGATAACTTTAGATTTCTTAAATGGAGCTGATATTTTCAAGCAGAGCAATCACATCACACCAAAAAATCTCTAATACAACAAAAAAATGATACTAGAAAAACAACAACAGCGAACATTGCATGAGAAACAAAAATAATAATCAGACAAGCAAACACAGCAATGAGGCTGTTCAGTTTCATCACAATCTTGATTGTATATTTATAGAAATGTGTCCAAAACCACTAACGTCTACCCTTCACATGCCCACATTCATGCCCTTCCTTCCCATGTGCTATTTGCCTCCAAAAACAAAATACACTATAAAAATATAATTAATTAAAACAAAAAAAAAAAAACATTAATTAATTGCAAAAAAACTTTGCCTCATCACACTAAATAAACCCAAAAAATGTAAAAGGACCGTTGCAGTTTTATTATCCGTATACTTCATGGTTACAAAGCTAAGTAAAAAACCATAAATTTATAGCCATTACCAATATTCAAGAACCCAAAAAAAACATTACTAAAAGCAAAACTAACGTAGATTTACACAACAAAAATTCTTTAAAAAAAAACATTAAAAGTTTAAAAATAAAAAGTGTGAATAATAAATCATCATCATCAATCAACCAAAGATACTCAAGAACCCCAAAACCCACTCAACATACTCCGAAACCTACTCGACGACACCCTCCTCACAATCTTCTTCGCATCCGACACCTCGGCCTCGGCCAACTTTTCGATATTCCTCAAATACCCCGAGTTCACAATCTTCTTCCTCGCACTATTACTACTACTTGTCAACGACATCAATATCGAGAGCAACAGCTTCTTATTCCCAGCGTTCCCCTCCCCCGGGTCGAGCATCTGCACCAACACCCCCACGCTCTGATCGCTCTGCACAAACTTTTTCCGATTCTTCGAAACAACCAGCATGCTCGACAACGTCTCGGCCGCCATTTCCCGTATTTCGAACGACTTCGAGTCGAGAAACTTAACGAGCACCGGCATAAAACCCGCGTCGCCCATCACCTTCTTAGCCTCCTCCGACGTCCCACAAAGCCAAAACGACGCTTTCAAGGCCAATTCTTGAACCGAAATCTCGCCATAACGGAGGAAATAGAGTATATGGTCCGTAAACGAGTGATTTATTAACATACTAATCGAATTCTCGGACGAAAGGCAAATGCCCGTTATCCCTCTAAACGCTACCTCTCTCGCTTTCGTTGAATTAACCGATTTCGGATCTAGAATTCGCACAAACGCCCTTACTCCGCCTTCTTGAATTATATTTTCCCGAATCGATTCGTCTCTATAAGCCATAGCTTGTAATAAATCGAGTGAGCCTATCTGTGTAGCCTCGTCATTAGACTTTATAAGCTCGATGAGCTCCGAAATTGCGCCTTCTTCGACCATGAACCGTTTAATTTCTTCGACCCCGACTAGATTTTTCAACACCCCACAAGCTAAAACAATCAATTCACTACTTTTATCACCACAGCAGATTTTCAACAGAGCAGGGACCCCACCATGAGCAGAAACAGACCACACATTGTCTGAGTTCTCAGTGACTTTCATCAAACACCTGGCGGCAAAGATTTTCCCCAATTCGGTCCCGGTCTCAAGAACCCTAATTAGGGGCGCGATTATCCCCGCGCCGATCAGAACGGTTTTAAAATCGCTAAAATCGGAAATCAATGAAACGGATTTGCAGGCCTCCTCTTGAATTTCATTCTCCTGCGAATCGAGAAAATTCACCAAGGAATTGACGAACCCATCGACCTCAACAGCGATTTTAACGTATCGCTCATCCTCCTGAACGACGTCGTTGAAGGCCGCGAGCGCTTGTTTCTTCATATCGCCGCACCCGATTTTCAGCCGCGACAGCAAATCGCCGACGTAGAACTTGACGTCATCTCTTGAGGCGGCGACGCTGGGCCTGGACACGACTATGGCGTAGCTCTGGGTGAGCAAGCCCACGGCGTAGATATCGGAGAGGCTCTTCGTGTGGGTGTCCAATTTCGCGGAGAGGATATCGAGGTCGCTCTGCATGCGGAGTTTGCCGGCGTACGAGGAATCCAAGCACCGCCGTGCCAGGTCATCGCAGTTTTTGAGGGTGGCTAGAATTGAATCGACGGTGATTGAGAGGGATAGGTTTTCGCTGGATTCGCAGTTCTCGATGGCGGTGAGGTTTGAGAAAAGCTCTTCGAGCTTGTTCCTAATGGACTGCCATCTGGAGGTGAAGAGTTTGATTGAGTGGGAGAGAGAGATTAGTGACGAGATTAGCAAAATTGCTTGCTTTAGTCTTGGCTTTCGGTTTTCTTCTTCACTCATTTTTGGAATTTTTTTTACAGGTCTGGGAGGAAACCCATTTCCCGGCGGCGGCGGTGGGTTTTCCGGCGAGTTTATGGTTTTGAGAGGAGAAAATGAGGATAATCGAGGATCTTATCTGCTGAGGACAAGGACTATGAAACGCTTATCTTTCTGCGGTTTGTAACAGAATGGGGCAGAATGTGTGGATTTACTAAAGTGACCGGTGAGACGTGCGTGAACAGGGTAGAGAATAGGGGTATTATCGTAAATTCGGTGTACCTAAATCGTGGGGTTTGGTCAGTTGGGATGAATAGTGAGATAAAATGCGAGGCAACCGCTTCCACGTATTATTGATTATTAAATTATTTTTTATTGCGACCTATTTTGGGATTTCTTTGAAAAACTGATTAAAATTAAATGCGAGAATGTATTAAGTATTGTATGTTCTTTTTGTGCTTTCGTATTCATTACTTGACTTTTTGGATTATTTAAATGCAACAGTAATTTTCCTGGTACATTGTTTGAGATGAGAGGCTTGGTGACACCTGCAAAACCAACGAAATTGATACGAGTATGCAACATTATTTTCTTATTTTAAGGATTTTATCTATAAAACAGTGACATGCTTTAACTTGGTTGTTTCTTTTATTTTATTTCTTCTATTTTTGGATCATGCTCAATCCCGTGATATTTTCTTCGAATCTCCCCTAAACCCTTTTTTTTTCAAACGATAGAAATTAAATTGAAACTCAACAAATAATTTAAATAAATAAAAAAAAAAAGAAAAACAAGATTATCAACGGGCAAAAAAACTCAAAAACTTCCTAGAATAAAAGCCACTATAAACCGTGAAAAATGTTAAATTCACAATTATTTCGAAATTTGAATGATTGACTGTTCGATACTCAAATCGAAATTCTAAAACTCATTCAGTCATCGACTGAAACCTTGATCAGTGACCGTGCCAAAATAGACTTGAGGACAATTTGGTATATTTCGTATCCTAGGGTGATCTTTGTCTCTCTCATTTAATAAAGCACGGATTGTGCAAGTTATGATAAGCTGAATTAGTGTAATCGATTGATAATTAAGTGATTAGAGAATGGTTAAGGGGGCTACTATATAAGACAATGTATAGCTTGGAGGTGAATTAGAAAAAGGACCACTCATAGTAATAGGACAACCCTTTTTAATTAGGTGAAAAGGATAAAAGAGAAAGGAGTAGCTTTCAATCCTCTCTTGCGCCCCCCACCATGTGATACCCCAAAGTGTTGCCTTTCGAATCAACTTTTCTACTGCAACAAAATTATGGTTAAGTGTAATTTTATTTACTTTTTCATTGAAATGTAAAATGGGGTCTTAATTTTAAATACGGTTTGAAACGGAATTCATTATTTTATATTAGTCAATTCCAAATACATTATTTAAATAGATTCGGAGCTCTACCCACCATTGAACACTGAGTTGAATAACTAGACATGGAGAAAGTGATCTCATTATATAAAATCGATCTCATGAAAGTGTTTGCAGGAAACTTCGATTGATGAACAATCAAACCCAAACACAAATATTTAAAAGGATCAAACAAGTTAGAATAGAAATATGTTCGACTTGACTAACAACGCAAAGTCCAATTTTCTTTCTCAATCTAAAAAATTGAGAGAATGCTGATGAAATAAATTGAAAGGTTGGATAGCTCACGGGGAAATGGGAAAAATGGGCATCACAAGCCTAAATGCTTTGTTAAGAATATATCAAAAAGGAAATTTAAAAAAAATAAAAAAAATGGATCACGATAAAAGCAGGCTAATTAAGGGACTTTTTAATCCAGTTTCATTATATGACAAAATGACAATAATTTTGTTTGTCACGGATCCTTATTTTATCTGATCTTTGTTGTGACGAGTGTGCTTTAGAATATGTATGCGCGAGTGGTTTAATTAACCCATGTTAATTAACGCACAAATTCTATGTCGTTATAAAAAAATAAGTGGGGGACGGTGGCCGATTTATTTTTTCTTTTAATACTAACTTAGATTAACACCCACGTATTATGCGGGATTTAAAAATAATAACGCTCATTAAATATATTAAAAGAATAATATTGAGAATAGTACGAATAAAAATTTTTTAAGTATTAAAGCCACGAAATTAATTGTAAAATATAATACTATACCTTAATCTTGAATGAAAAATCGTGAAAAATTGAGTTTGTAAATATGTAAAACATACAACACACGCATGTCGCATGTGAATATGTGATATAAAAAACTAAATAAGGCACTGATAATTAAATTAAAAAACTTTATATATCCAACTTATAGTATATGTAATATTATTTTATTATTATTATTTATTTCCTTGATTTGTTTATGCGTAAGATATTAATTTGTTTATATTGATATATAATGTGTTTATCAATGCATTATTTTGATATTAGATAAGAAGATTTATAATATATTTAATATTTATTTTTCTAAGTGTAATAATTTGTTATTATTTTGTTGTCGTTGTTGCTGTTGTTTCTATTATTGTTTTTCTTTTTTAGCGTAACAATAGTTTTTCATATAGATTTTTAATGTTATTCTCAATGCATTATATTAGGATTAGATATCCGAATTTAAGTTTATATTTATTATATTTATTTTTCTTTTTTAATAATTTTATATAACTCGTGTCTTTCTTAAATAAAATATTTAAAATTCTAAAATATAATTATTTCAAATTTTATTATAAATAAAAATTAATTCAATTTATATAGATTTTTTTAATTAAATATAACTTTTTTATATTAAGTAGAATAAAAGTAAGATACTAAATTAAAAAAATATTGAATTGGTAACATATAATAAAAGAAAATATTAAATTAGATAAATATGAGATTCGGTGACCGAAGCACCAAAATTTTTTATGAAGTTCATTAACAATACATATAGGATAGAAAGGGAAGATTTGAATGTATCTTCTTAATCCAATACTTATTTTAAGAAAGTTCATAACTATGTTATCCATATTATCTGGTATTCTCAATCTGATAAAATAATAATAATATGGGAACTACATCTACTCCAATACTTATTTTTTTTATTAGCTATCACTGACAATAAGTTCCTTAAATAAATTATTAATCACTTTTATTATATTTGTAAGTTTTATTGTAAAAATGTAAACAAATGTATGGAAGTGAAAAGGGAAGTTGAGATTGACGTTCTAAATAGACAGTTGAGTTTGTAAATAGAAAATTAAGTTTGAGTCGTCTCTCTCCCTCTCTATATATATATATAGATTGATTTTTAAAGCGCCTTTACCAATTGAAAAGCAATCTCTACTTAAAACATTAGGTTGGGAATCTAATATGTACAGCCAGCAAATGCACTTATAGCAAAACAAGTTAAATATTAAACATAAGTATTCTAATTTTACGCTAATATCGTTCTAATTATTTCACTTTATTAAGTGGCAATTCCACGTATAGCTGAACTTCCCAAATTAAGGAGTTAGATAATAAAAAGTAAGTTAATCCGACCACAACTCTAATTAATCTAAACACATACTAGGATTTAACTTGTGTCATACAATAAAGATTGAGATGGTCACTCCAAACGTAGTTGGCATAAGTTTGGAAATTATGTCATAGGAAGAAAAAAAGGATTAGTAGAAGTATAATATATGTAACTGATCACAATGTAGATGATAGCAAATTAGGGAATGAAAAGGATAAAATATTTAGTTTGTTGGGATTGTGGAGTGAATTGGTTGCCACACAATCCTAAAAAAATGTGTTCTTGTTTAAAGGTTGTGTCCTATGTTAGGTAGAAAAGCATTGCTCCAGGAAATATATTCATTATATTGATTATTGAGAAAAAAAAAAAACTTTGAGTGAGAAACAAGTGAAATCCAAAAAAAAAAACAAAAAACTATGACTTAGCTTCCAAGAGAAAAGGTTCATCCATTTTTTTCCCACTAAGTAAATATTCATTAAACTCTCTTTCCATACCTTACAAAATATCTTATTTCTTGGATTATTTGTGCTGCATTTTGCCTCTTAGATTTGTTGAGTGTATATTTGCTCTTAACCATAAATCTTGGATTTATGATCACAAACTCGAAACATTAATCTAGACTTCATGGTATATTTTGCGTGATATAGGAGTTCCAAGTGTGTATCTGGTGATAGTAATCTCATAAAATTTATTATGGTTTTCAGTTTTTTCTATAAATTAAATTACATTATAGTAAGTATCTTACTCAACGAGCGTGTGTGAGTGTGTGTATAATTCGATAATGTTTATGCAAGAAATAAAAATTGACATCATTTGAATATATTTAATTATTTGATAAAATTATTTTTTTGGAAATTACATGAAAACTAAGCAATTTATTAATTAGGGATCAAACAAGTATTTAAATAAAAATCATATCTCCATATAGTTTACTTATATTATTAAATATTAATTAGAAAACAAATTTATTTTCAACTCTCTTATTTGAGATGAAGTAATACACCGAAATTAGAGAGAAAAACAATAGGTATGGAAAGTCAAGATTGCAACGTGTTGAAATTGGAAAAAAGCAAAAATCAGATACGGATTCAGACAATTTCAACCATGTAAAGTTTGTGTTGCTGCACACAAGTCAACGACTCGTATGCTATGTTTGTTTTTAAACTCTATGGGACTGCAAATCAATCATCATTAATTTGTTCATCATTAATTTGTTCTAGGACTCATATTTGTAATATTCAATCAACAACTTCTTACACCTAACCCCACACTCATCTTTTTTATTCCATCAATATTACATTTAAATAATTATATATTACTAAATACAATATAAAAATAAATCATCACACTTTTCAAACATGATTTGACATCAAATACAATACAAAAATATATTTTCATCTATTTTCCAGATATGACTTGACATCTAACAAATGAGAATTCATACTATTCACAAAATTATGAATACTCAAGATTTGAAATATCAGAATTCGAAATTCCAACGAAACTTAGTTCAAACAGTCCCATAAAGAATCTTGATTCTATACAAGGAAAAAGTAGAAGAAAGAAACATAATCTTATTATTGTGATTGCAGTGCTCCTACATGAAGAATTTAGAAGTTGACATATGAAAATTTTCATATCAGATCAGGTTGAAGGTGAGGGAAACTAAGTCCTACAAGGATTCTACATCAATGACAACAAAAAGGAGGTGGTTACCTTCTTGAATGTATTTCCTATTGAGACCAACATACTTGTATGTGTGTGTGTGTACACCCGTGTATATATATAGGTCTTAGGGGCTCATTGTATACAACACGATTTTTATACATACATAGCATATCATAGAGAACTCGAAAACTTATTTCCTACTCTCTCTTTCCTATTTATATAATTCAGTGTGGACTTTTACAAGAAAAAAAATAAAAAAAAGGGAATAATGGGTAATAGTTACAAAATTCATATTAAATAGGATTATAATAGTAAAATAATGGGTAAAATAATATTAAATATAGAAAGTGTACTATATATATTAAAAATCCTAAAAAAGAATAATGGACTATATATGTTGAAAATCCTAAAAGGAAATAGTGGAATATATATTTGAGACGGATGAGAGTATTTTATTTCAGAGTTAGATTCAAGATTCTAGTTTATGTTTCTAAGTCACCGTAATATTAAAACATAAGATTTTTTATTAATTCGGTGCTTAGGACGAGCATATTTTCAGTATAGGAGGAAGTCTATAGAGTGTTGCAAAAGCTCATGTGTTGAACAAAAATTAATTAGAATAGTTGGTATAGTGTTGGTTCATCTAAGAGGAGTTTTATTCGTGTAATCCTAAACTATACTTGTAGGACGTGATAACTGTTTTAATGAAAGAGTTATGAGGAGAAGTAGGACACTTATTCGTGAAAAAACACTTGTTATTATTTATTACACCATCTTTATTTTATGTAACTATATAAAATATTATTTCTGCGTAATATATTCATAAAAGTCGCACTAATATTTCAATTTTCACCAGAGCAGGTTTCTGTTTTTTTCTTTTTCAGAATAAAGATCCAACATAACTGGTTTGGGTGGCAACCATGAGTCATGATTCAATTTCGCGGCCTCCACATACGGATGGTTCCAATTATCTCTATTGAAAACCCATGATGACAATATTTATGCGCTCTATAGGATAAGGTGCTTGAGAGATCATTGATTCTATATAGTCATGTCCCATAATCAAAGATATTACTACGAAGGAGATTGTTCCAAACCTCAGAATCAATAGAACAACACGGACAAAGCACTTGGAAACACGTACTTCTTGTCTCTATATTTTATTTTGACGGTTGTAGACCAAACTCATCATAAGATGTTGGTCAGGTGCACAACTGCTCAAGATGGATGGGAAATTCACTAAGGACAATTCGAAGGTATAATACCATTAAGTCTTCCAAACTCCAAATGGTACTACTGCCTTTGATGAGATATGAATGAAAGAAGATGAGAACAATAAAATAAATTACGCTATATTTTAGGATCTTGTTTAATAAAGTGTCATGCTTGGTGAAGAGATCATGAGAACTCTCCCTAAGAGATTTCATGAAAATATCACTTCTTTGTGAAGTTTTCAGAGGGTCCAAACCTTAGATGTTGATGATTTACTTGGA
This sequence comes from Phtheirospermum japonicum, assembly GCA_014905375.1. Classification (NCBI taxonomy): domain Eukaryota; kingdom Viridiplantae; phylum Streptophyta; class Magnoliopsida; order Lamiales; family Orobanchaceae; genus Phtheirospermum; species Phtheirospermum japonicum. The sequence goes on from BMAC01000740.1 coordinate 392,536, forward strand.
AATCTTCAAGCATTTGAGATCAGTAATAGATATGTATTCATGAAGAGAAGGGCTATGGGTATTGCATTTAAGCTGCTATTCCTACATCATCTGGTGATGATCATAGAGTGGATCAATTAGATGATGTAGATTTCGATGAATTTGTGACTCACATCAAATAGGTCATTGGGAAATAACTGAAGAAGAATAATTATCAAGCCAGTTGAGTCCAACAGAAGCTTAGATCGACAAAACAGCGTTAGCCGTGGCATCATCTCTAAATCGAAGTATGAAAATCAGAAGAACTAGTGCTGGGAATATGAAAGATTTGGACACTTTCAGTTTAAATGTCCTATCTTTCTCAAAAAGAATAAGTCTTTCAAGGCAACGTGGAGTGACTACGATAGATAAGGACAACATGATGAAGCAACATAACATACAAGCAATCGAAAGATTTGTTCTCACGATAACCTAGTTTGCCTTACAGCAACTGATATCATTGTGATACTATAAAAGGTATGAGTTTGAATCTAAATGTGTTTGTAATTTTGATATTTTTAATGATGATGTCATAGATCCAAGTGCTGAATATATCTTGATGCATATGTAATCAATTGAAAAGTGTATTTAGACACTAAACTAGGTCATTAAGTTAAAGATGTTTCAACATCAATTTGAAGAGCAAGTCAAAGAAGTTTCTTGCCTAAAAGGTGAAGTCCAGAAACTATGGGAAGAGAATAGTGAGTTGAATGACAGGTTGACATCTACCTTTATTCTCACTAAGGAACAAGAAGTTGGGTTTGATGAAACTAATTCAAAACTGACCATTTTGGAGTATGAATAAAAGATGTCCAAACAGGTATGTGCTAAAAGGGATCAAGTCATTGGATCTCTTACAACTAAAATATTTGGATTGCAGCGAACTGTAGGTAAAAAATATGCAAAGATTTTATCTCTCAAGCGTGAAGTTCTCAGGATGATGAAGGAACATGTTGACCTGATGAACAAACTCTGAAGGATTAACAGTTGAAGCTGAAATCAGATGAGCTAACGAAAGCCAACCAGATCTTGAAAAATGAATTCTCGTAAGGTAAGTTTGAATAATCTGATTAACATGAGAAAATAGTTTGATAGCCAAGGTATTGTATATAAAGTTCGCACTTCTCTTAAATTCGGTACTATGATTGTTTCTTAAACTATTTCGAATCTCAAATTTAAAAATATCCAAACCGTCGCTTCTATTAAGAAGCAACATCCAAGATTTTTTGTTGAAGCTTTTATTCTTATCTGTCATTATTTTGGCGTGTCTGGTCATATTCGTACTAAATATTATAGGCTGCACTGTTATTTATATGCAGGAAGTGTCAAAGAATGGAACTCCAATGGTATTCCTATGAAAAAACCAAAACCTAATATTGATTTAAAAAACAATAAACAATGAAAGATATGAGTTATAAAAGATATGCCTACATGTCTTCCATCTGGTTTTTCTTTGAAAGTTTAAATATAAATGGTATATGATATAGTGATTTTAGATGCATGACAGACATGAAGTCACATTTTCGGATATTTTTATGTCTAATGGTTATGTTACTTTTGCTAATGTTGTGAGTAATAAGGTGACTATAATTGGATGCTTGAACATCGATGGTTTACCAAAATTGAGAAATATATTGTTAGTTGAGAACTTGAAAGTTAATCTGTTTAGTATTAGTCAGTTATGTAATCAAAGTTTGTTTGTTAGCTTTACTCGTGATAAATATTCAGTTATGTAATCAAAGTCTGTTTAGTATTAGTCAGTTATGTAATTTGCTTGCATTTTATTATATGTATATATTTATATTATACATTATTTTTTTAAAAAAAAATGCATATAAGATACATTTTGCATCTTGCATATGTTTCATATTGCAACACAAATCTTATATTTGATTATACACTTAACATGAACCAACTTGACTGCTTTTAAAAAGCTCTCTTAGTTTTCCCAAAAATTATGGCACATTAATTTGTGGAAAGATCTACCTGCATGAAATGGTATAAAAAGCAGTAATCATAGTTTACTTATCAATTAATTTGTCTATGAAAAGAGTTGCATGCACGAAAAAGAATGTAGGATATAACTACCAACAAGGAATCATAATAGAAAGAAATAAATGATCTTGTGAGATGTTACTTTATTTTGTGTACAAGATGGTTATCTAGTATAGTTATTTCATAAAATTAGTGCAATGAGTTATTAATTACTTTACTTTTATCTCGTATAATTAAAAGAAATTCATGGAAATCATGGGGTAGATTTTTGATTAAAACATGTCAGACATCTCTAAGCAACGCGTGAATCATGAAAAAATAATCGTTTGGTAGAGTTCTGATAAAAACACGTCAGTTATTTCCAAGTGAATCATGAGATAAGTTACAATTCTAAATTTTTGTAGAGAGGTGATGTTGCACTAAACCAAAATAAATCATCCATTATTATTTCATGACCACAACCCCAAAGGAATTTTAGGAGAGTAATCTGAAGTTCAAGTTTTCCAAGTGTTGAATTCTATAAACATTAAACTTTTGTGTTTGTTTGATTTTTAAGTTTTTGTGTGTTTTTGCATGAATATTTAGGCATTTTATTGCATGGTTTCCATCTAAAATAGACTGACGAGTTCCTAAAATAATTTCTGAAATATCATTATCGATATATTATTTTATGTCATAACTTTATTATCTTGAAATCATGTGTTTCTGGGAAGGTGAATGTCTGGGTTGGTGGGATGTGAGCCACTCTACTACTCCACCTACTTGATTCCACAACCTCTATCACTTCACAGCAAAAGTCTCTTAAACCTTCTCGAATCTCTTGATTATTCTCTAATATTGCAGAGCAAAACCATTTTGCTTAAAATGTTGATCGTTTGCTTTTGTATTGCTACATCTACTCGATTCTCTTCTAAACTATAAGATGGTGAACACAAAGATCACAGACAAGAGGGAAGCAGGTACATAGTTTTCGAAAATCTCGACTACAAGATAGAGCAGAGCTCCATTTACGACGACTTCATAAGTATTTCTTTTTTTATCTAAATTCTTGTCATAGTGTTACTTGATTTTATTGCAGTAATAAGTCGGGAGAAGAACCCACAATTGTTATATAAATATTTATGTAGCAACATACTGTTTTATTTTATAGGCATGTCCCTTCAGCATCTTAGACAAATACGGGGGAGAACATGATAGTTTATGAAGAGGTTCTTGGATAAGATGATATTGCATAATAATCTGATACTTGATTGTTTTGGTTGATACTTGATTTTTATCTTTCTTGGCTCTGCTACTCGTATAAGTCTTAATTGTCTCATACACGTTTGTTTTTCTGATACATTGCATATGTTTGAGCTTGCTGACTTTACAGGGTATGTATGATGTTTCTACATCAAATTATACTTGCTTTTGATTTTTTTAGTTTTTACAAGTTTTCAAGATATATGTTTTCGAATTCAATGAATTCTTTTGTTGTGTTGATTGCATCTGTATTGTGTATAAGTTTCTCATATCGATTACAAATAATCAAGTGGATGTTGTAAGAAAATGACAATTGACATCTTTCAAATATATTTAATTAGATTATATTCTGAAAGCTACATGAAAACTAAGTAATTTATTACTTAGGGATCAAAAAAGTAATTAAAGGAGGATTTTATCTTCATATCGTTTCCTTATATATTAAGTATTAACTAAAAAATAAATTTATGTTTATCTCTCCAACTCGCAAGTGAAGTTACACGCCCAAGAATGAGAGATAAAACCATTAGGTATGAAAAGTCAAGATTTTAACATGTGGAATTTGGAAGATTTGAAAGAATCGGAGATGGATTCAAAAAACTTCAAATATGGAGAGTTTGTGTTGCTGCACACAAGTCAAAGAATCATAAAGAATACAAATTATATACAATGAAAAAATAGAAAAAAGAAACATAATCTTATTTATTAGGATTGTAGTGGATTTACAAATGAGAATTCGAAAAGGAAAGAAAAATTCGAATATGGAAAGTTTCGTGTTCCTACATGAATAATCTAAAAGTCGACATATGAAAATTCTTACACCAAATCGAGTTGAAATCGAAAAAAACTGAACCCTACAAAGATTCTACATCAAGGAAGACTTGAACAACAAGAAGCGGTTACCTTCTTGGATATGCTTGCTTATTGAGACCGACATACTTGTGTGTGTGTGTGTGTGTGTAAGTTTTAGGGTATCATTGTATACAACACGAGTTTTATACACACGGCATATCTTTAAGAAATTCGAAAACTTATTTTCTATTTTATTTCAGAGTTAGATTCAAGATTCCGATCTATATTCCTACATTGCTGGAATATTGAAACATAGGATTTATTATTAATTTAATGTTTGAGACGAGCATTTTTTCAATTTAAGAGGGAGTACACAAAGTGTTATAGAAGTCCACGTGTTTGCCAGAAAATTTGTTAAAATAATTAGCATAGTGCTGATTCGTATAGGAGAAGTTTTATTCATGTAATTTCAAGATATTCTTAAGAGACGCATTAACTATTCTAATAAAAGAATTATAAGAAAATGAGGCGTATTCCGGTGACCACTTTATTTTATTCTATATAAAATATTGTCTATGCACGGTATATTCTAAAACTACCATAATGTTTTAGTTTCTTTTTTCCAAATGCGTTAATTTTATAAAGTATTTGAACTTTATACCAAACTTTCTTGGAAAAATAATAGGCGGGTTTTATTAAGTAGTTGTTTCTTGAAATTGATTATATTATCTGTTATTTTTTAATATTCAAATGCAACAATGCATATAATCACTTTAACAACAAGTGTATATATCGAATAAAGATGCATAGTCATTTGGATTTCAGATTGCATATAAGTTGGATGTCCACGTACAATAAAAGTTCAAGTTAACCTACTGATCTATAATAATAATAATAATAATAAACACCCTATTGAAATGCAATCCATCAATAGCCTTATAGGGGGGCTCATAGGCTTAATTATTATGGGCCTAAGTAGTAGATAATGGGCCAATCTACAAGTTTTGCTTGAGAAGTTGGGCTACAGGTCGTAGTACGTAAGCGAAGGCTCTAATAATTAAGGTTGTAGAAGAAGAAAGGTAGAGCTACCAATATAATTTCACAGCTTAACCAATACGTAGAAAGATAAATGTGCCGATAAGTCAGGACATATACACATGGTCCGTAATGCAATTAAGAAGTACATCATGCATTGGCATTCCGCAATGAAAAATGGCTTCTCTTGCTTAGGGTTGGGTTAATTAAGCATTGTTAGGTAATTTAGGAGCAAATTCTATATAGGATCTAATTAATTTCTTTGTAGACCAGAAATTATTGTATGTCATACTGAAGCTGGCTAATTGGATCTACATATTCTAGACACTAGACATTTAACTTCAATCTGATTAAAGAAATTCAGTTGTATGTATATCACGCATAGGTATTTATGAACTTTCACTAGAAGCTGTTGTATGTTTGTGTGTAAACGCAACTTACAAGCTTATGGCTGCCCAATTATGCTTGTGAATAGAAATGTTACGAATTGGACCTACTGGTTTCGAACCAATTTTACGGATTTCGATTAATCCTTATGGGTTTTGGGCTAAACGTTTCGCACCTAACCCTAATTCTATCGGGTTCGGGCTAAACAGGACACTATCGAATTACAAGTCAAACTTTTAATAATTATATATTTACATCAAAACTTGAATTTCAACATATAAAATTTAATATGTGCTTTTCTTAATAATATATTTTCAATATAATATATATATATTTACACTTGAAGAATTATATAGTATATTACAAATATCATTTTGAAAATAAAAGAAATTAGTATTTATGAAAGAGAGATTAGTTTCTAAGTAAGTTAAAATTATGAAAAAGAGAGGGAAAAAAACTATCCTAATTTTCAATTACAATGTTTAACGGGATGATTCTAACGATTTCGTGCGAATCCTAGTTGGTTTCGGGCTAAAATAGAATTCTAAATTTAGACCATAATTTTTATGCTCTAAGCCTGATTTTATATGGTTTAAACGGTTGAGCTAAAATAGAATTCTAAATTTAGACCATAATTTTTATGCTCTAAGCCTGATTTTATATGGTTTAAACGGTTGAGCCAGTTGGCTTTTTGACCCGTTAAACATCTCTGGTTGAGAATTACATTCCCTTTCAGCACTACTATCAATTAATTCGTTGGATGTGTTCATACAAACCAGGGTTGTGTTTAATATTTACCCGATAGTCATATGCAGTCGAACCGACCGAATAGGCAAAAAACCGAATTGACCGAATTCGGTCGGTTTCGGGCCGAACCGATTTCTTCTTCTTCTTTTTTTTTTTTTTTTTTTTTTTTTAATTTTTCATTATTTTCTAGGCCATAAAAATAAAAAATATATATAATATTATATATATATAATTTGGTCGGTTTGGTTATATCGATTTTTTTGGTAGTCAAACCGAAACCGACCGGATTTTTACCGAAAACCGAACCGAATTGTACTATTCGGTCGGTTCGATTTTTTGTCGAATTTTGCACACCCCTAGACGTACACTAATGATTTTCAGTATGATTTTCATCCTAATTCTTTGGCAATTCAATTATGACAAGGGGGCATCAAGAGGTAAATTATTAATTGAACTTGAGCTGTAATTGAACCTTGGTTAAAGGCTAATCTCAAGTACAAACTAGTGACTTAACCCCTAGACGAACCATGGGTTTAAAGATTACTGAAGCAAGTGATATGGACTTAGTGGGTTTGAAATCAATCGGGCCTTGGCCCAAATAACATCCCATGCCCTAAAGTAGGCCGAACGTTATAAACTACTTAAGACTATCTAGTGATTTTTAATCTGATCGAAGCTGTTTGTTTGGACTCGTACACATATTAACTAAAATTCATTCTTCACATGACAGCATATCTTGCAAGTCTGCTAAGACAGGCAGCAGCAGCAAGCATCACAGAGAATTAACTGAACAAAAAGAACCCATTAGCTTGGGTAATTACAGAAAAAGCCCACATAAGTCTCAAAGTTACAAAAAGTACCCATGAGATTGGGGTAATTGCAAAAAGGCCCACATAACATAAGTGTCAAAATTACAGAAAGTACCCGATTTTGTCATAGTGTAAGAACAGACGGCGGGGCATCCTGTCTCCGCCCCGCCAACGAACGATAGACATAAACTTTCTTAACTTTAACATGATCATCAATCGTCTCAACATCTAATCTCGGTCCTTCAATACCATCTTTAATCACCTCAACATTCAACCTCGGCATCTCCCTCGCCAACAACTTGCACCCCCTCATTGTCAAATTACAACCCGACATCCACAACGACCTCACCGTTTCGTATTTCTCGATCCCGGACAACAAAGCGTCGTCCCCAAACGGGCAATCCCGTATCTCGAGCTTCCTCAGCTTCGGACAACCTTCTACAACACACCGCATCCCTCGATCACTATTACCCGCATAGGTCACCGAAAGGGTCTCTAAATTCTTGGCGTAATTCCCGATACACTCTAATGCCGTGTCGGAGATATCGCCCGAAACCGAGAGCCTTTGGAGTTTAGAGCAAGTTCTAACAACTGCAGCAATGGCCTTGTCCAGAGGCCCGTAAATTAGGTGATCTTGTCGGACTGGCCCCATTATGCAAAGACAAAAATGGGTTATATCCTGACAGTTTTGCACCATAGCCACGACGGCAGCATTTGTCATGCAATGGCAAAAATAGACGATGCGATGGAGCTTAGGGCATCCACGAGATACGTCCAATAAGCCTTGCGCTGTAACCCCACCATAGCTTACAATGAAGTCAAGTGAAAAGGGCAAGACTCGGAGTTCTTCAAGCAAGGGACAGCTGGATCCAACAGCCTTGAGCCCTCTGTCTGTGACAGTATCACGCACCTATATGGAAAAAAAAAGCATAATTACCAAAACAACCCTCGAGTTTAGCCTCTCTTTTATTTAAATACAGATACCTACAACTATCCCATAAAGTGTTACAATCACTCCCTTGAGTAGAGGTGGCAATTCCAAGCCAACTCGAAATAGGGCGAGGCCTACCGGTATAAGAGGCTTGAAGCCCGAGTGAATCTTTTTGTAATTTTGAAAGAATAACCAAGAATATCCTTGTTCTGGGATTCCTTACTACATTCAGTCAGATAAAATACTTTTCTTGTATTTCTGAGAATTTCAACTTTTATTGAGGATCAAATTAAACCAAAAACAAATAGCAAAAACCCGTTATGATTCTCAATTTCTTACCCAGAGGCGGCGTAGATTAGGACAGTGTACAAGAAGCTCTGCAAGCTCGTCACTTTGAAGGTCCACTTCACTCAAGTCCAAGAAAGTCAAACCGGCACAAGCTCCGTAAAGAACAGGGAGGTTGTCGGCAGTGACGTTCCAAAAGCCCGAAAGAGCCCGGAGATTTTTGCACTTACTGAATGCGCTTTTGGTTTCCGCATATTGGTTAGGCGTGAGTTCTTGCGTGAACGACCTGGTGCCAAGCTATGTCAGACGAGGAGCGAGCACGAGAAGCCGTTGCAGTTGGTCCAGTGTAACCCCATTGCTGACCTTCAGAACCATTAACGATCTGCACCGACTAACGAGCCTCTCAAGGGCGTCGAAACCCACATCACCGACAAGGCTGGTGAAGTTTAGTATTTCGAGCGAGGCAAAATTCTCAGGGAAGCAACTCAGCCATTCACCAAGATTGAACATCAAATCACCGTCGTGTATGTTGAGCTCAGCCAAGTTCCTAGAAAGACATTTATTTAGACGCATCAAATCTGAATAAAAAAAAAACGGTGAAATGACATACCAGCACAAAAGGTAAGTAAAAGGGTATTATTGCAAGAAATAGAACACATGTGTCAACAAAAGTGTCAACTATCTCAAGGTTCATTTATCAATGGCAGGTCTATAAACACTTTAATGAGTATTCTTATTACCCACAAAGAGCATAAGACATAACAACTGATTATTTTGCATAAAAATATATTACGTGCAGCGAAAGTTTCTACAAGAAAACGAGAAATGTCTTCTTTAGGAATTTATTTTTAATGGAGATTGTGTTCGTAAATCAAATAATATTCATCATTTACTCAACACCAAGTTGATGATGAAAAGAAGCCCCAAGTCAGAAAAGGGGCTTTCAGAAGATGAGATACCAATTATGGGCCATAATGAAGATCAAATGCAATTTTTCTCCACTAAAATAATAATAATAATAATAATAATAATAACAATAATAATAATAAATCACTAAATATTTACCAGACAATAGCAACTTCAAGAATGTGATTTACAATAAATACCAGAAATGATTCGTCCACCTCATTATCATTGGCATCTAATTATTACAAGAAAACCCAGAAACTAGCTACGAGCTTCAGCTCGCCCGTCGCTAACTTTCCAAGAATTGACGACAAAACATCTTTACAAAAAAAGCTGAATACTGATTAACGGCATTAAACCAATTGGTAAAAATTAGTGCCAAAATATATTGGTGCAAAAATCAGTTAAATCTGCAGGTGAACCAGTTATTAATTGTCTAGAAGAATCCCGAACTACATGTCGCATTTAATAAGTTCCATTTTCAAAAAAAAAGAAAAAAAAAAGACTTCCAAAAACAACGCTCCAATCACAATCCACTGATCTAAAATCAAGAAAACCAATAAATCGCCAAAAATAAATAAATAAAATAATTAAAAAAAAAAAAAGTGATAGAGCATGAAAGAGAAGACCCTTTATACCTGCAATGAGTGGCAATAGCTTTGAGCCCATCAGCAGTAAAACCACCGCAACTCGACAAGGATAAAGCCCTAAAGCCTGGAAACGACTTGGCTATGAGCTCCAAGCTCTTATCACCAATATTCATCCTCTTGAGCCTCAGCTCCTCCAGAAACGGGTAGACCTTGGCAAACATAACCACCCACGAATGCACATCCGCACCCCAATTGGACGGCAGCTCACCGGTAGCACAGGATCTCGGTTCCCCTTTGATTCTCACACTCTTGATTCTTGGGAACCTCCGGGCCATGATTTCAGGAGACACTGCGTAGCAGTTTCTTATGAGGAGCTTAGATCTTGTCCATCTCTCGGCATCGTACCAGTCTTTGCAAATGAGAGAGACTGAGTTCCTGTCCGTGTGTGAATCAATGAACGAGAGTACTTTTTCCCAGACTTCATTTGGGAACGGCATTTGGGGTTTCCTGAGGGAAACTGCAAGTTCTTACATATACGAACACAAAAATTAGAAAACATTTATATTGAATGCATATTTGTTCATACTGCCAAAAAATAAAATCAACAATCAACAACAAACAATTAATTGGAAATAAAATGCATAATATGTTCATAATGCAATGAAATAAAATAGTAATTAATTATTGAATAAAAGGACAGATAAACTCCCTCGTAAAAAAAAAAGAACCAATTTCATATTTAATTGTATTCTTATTCATAGTGCAACTGAAGAGGCGAACCTTCAACACCAATTTAGGGGAAATTACGATTTAGGGTTTACGAAATCTAGAATTAAAAAAAAAGAAAAAAGAAAAAGAATTGAAGTTTACAACAATTGGCTCAAAAATTGAAATTTGACACGAGGTTCTTATAAAGGAAACCCGATTCCAGTTCAGCTTCAAAATTGAGATTAATGTCTTAAAAAATAGTCATGCAAGCGGAAGCGAAATAAGCGCAAGCATTCATATAGAGATGCAAGAAACTTAAAACTCCAACAAAAACAGAAACAACACGATATCCCAGAATTAATGGTATGTAAATGCAATTATACTCGCATAAAATTGAACTGGCGAATAATTGAAGTATGGAACAATTAAAAACCTAATTTCAAAAAAAAAAAAGAAGAAGCTTATAGGTTATACCTATCCGTCGAATGCCAGGAGAAACCGAAGGTTCGAAGAAATGATTTTACAAGCCAGCTTGAATGCTACACCCACTTGAAGCTATGGCATGTTTGGAGCATGATTTGTTGGATTCCTATTTATTCGACATTGGACGGTGCCCAGAATTCTATGAATTCTTCTTTTTTTTTAATGAAAATTATTAATTTTTTACTATAATATTAAATATATCTGAATATTATATAATACTGTATTATTATATGAGATAAAAAATAAATTTCACATTTACTCATTTAATATCTCATTTAATTAAAATTAACACATAAGAATACAAAGTTACCCTTATTTACATTTTTTTTTCTTTTTCAATTTTATTTTTCGCTCTTTCACATTTAATTTGTAAAAAAAAATATCACATTAATTTCATATTTTTCATGTTGGTTTCATATGGATTGATGTCACTCCCAACTATCGTTGTCGGACTCCGGTCAAATTTCATACTACTTCATCAAAAATTTATACCATTTCGTAAAATTCCACACTTATCCATTCAATTTCATACTAAAACAAATGAATTCCTTTTCAATTAGATATCCTTAAATTTCATACTAATCTTGTTAAAATGCATATTACTTCATCAAATTTCATACTAATTCTTGTAATTACATAGTTGTTTGTTAAATTTCATACTAATCTTCTTAGATTTCGTACTACCCATATTAAATTTCATACTTAAAAACCTAATCAATTTCAAGAATCTACATGTGACTGAGATTGGACGATTAGAATCTGGGCTTTTTCGTCGCCTTTCCCGGCATCTTCGTATTGGTGCTAGTCATTACTTATCATTGTGTCATGTCGTATCCAAAATATGCGGGAGCTTAATCTCAATATCCAACAACAAATTCATCACGTCATCCACAAAACAAAGAATACAAATCAACGTTCAAAAATAAAATTAAGAAAATAATTCTAACTAACTCGATTGTACGAGAGTTTGAGATTTTAATAACGAGCTTGCTGTGGTGGCCATGAAAGGACATGCGGGCACCAATATTTTTTCCAAAAGACTCACAATTCGTCAACAAAAAGAGTAATCGATCTACACAAATCTTTAACAAAATCACAATAACGAAACAGAGTAATTAAATAATTTAAATATGCTTACACACAAATAAAATCAAACAAAAATTTAGAAACACAAAAGCAATCATCTATATAACTTGATTGCTGCTTCCCCCAGGGGAAAAAAAGGAGAAGGTGTTATAATATTTTTTTCCTACAATTAGGGTTTGAGAAAAGGCTAATATAAATAGGAAAAATGGAGAAAGAAAACGGAGGGTAATAAACGAAATTTAACTTGGATTTTTTAATTTAATTTATACATTCGACTTAAATGGGAAATAGAAAGTTTTGAACAATTATATGGAAATTTGTACTTACATGTGTGTATCAAATGGGAATTATCCCTTTATTATATTGTATTTATTTAAATTTAGTTAAGGTGAATATATGATGTGATTAAGATAAAGAAATGAGAAAAGAGATGATAAGCATGATTGTATTATGTTTCAGAAATTGTTGGTTGAGTATTTGAATCTTGAATCTTATAACAAATGAGTATTTCGAATTTGGTATTTAAACTCCTAGTTCAATCATAGGCTTACCTTTTTTCATGATAGTTAAGATGTTAAAACTTTAGTATTTACTCGTATGATAAAACCACCCCATCAATTTTCAGAATTTTATTTTTACTTCTAATCACACCCCACCAACTACTCACTACACTTCTTGGGTAAGTTCTATAATATTCGTTATATCATATATTCTATACCTATTAACTATTGATTATATGCGGAAAAAAAAATAATATAAACCTTAGATTGGGTGGTGTACCAGTTAATTTTAATGGTTGGAGGCACTGTAAAATTTTTCCACATCTTGACATTAAAAAAAATAGAAAAAATAACAAACGAAAAAGTGAATGTTGATTGAATGTGATGATTGTGAGGGAAGAGAATTGGAATAAGTTGAAAAAGAATGTTATTGATGTATTGATGCCGATGATAATGATGGTTTTTTGAGGAAGAGAGTCTTTTGTAGGGGAAAACATGTTATTTGAATGCAACATGTCTATATTATAGATCATTTTTCCCGAGAGAAGAAAAATCTTATACACTTCAAAAAGATTGTTATATCCAAAAAAGGTCCCAGATTGAGCCCTGAATCTATTTTATCTTTGTTATAAGGCTTTGTATAAGGAAAAGTTTGACAATAAGATTTTTTGAAATGACAATAGTTAGGAGAATGGTTATATAGAAGCTAAATGGACTTTTGTAATTGTTGGTTTTTATTTGGAAATCTATTAATACGATGACTAGATGTTGTAAAAGAGTCATTTCAATACAATTTAGGAACAACAAAATGAGTCATCTGTTGAGAAAATGTTGAAAGACTCTTTAACTTCTTTGGATACATGAAGTTGGGGAGACAAGTGTTTCTTTGGCTTCCGGTGAATATGAAGGGCCAAGAGATTATAGATGTGTTCAATGAACATGCCATGAATTGGCAACTATAAAAGGGTGATCAAAGTGTTGAYCATAGAATGATTAAAAACACAATAGAGTTTATTACTAAAGCGTGAGTTAGAACAAAGTCGAGCTTGTTCGGGTTTCAAGTGTGTGTAACTTGTAATCATTTCTCCAAGTTATAAAAAGAGTGTGTTGTTGAGCCCGAGGACGTAGACATTAGTTGTCGAACCTCGTAATATCGTGTGTCCTGTTTTTTTTTTTTTTGCTACAAACAAGTGTATGCGCGTTTCATATTATTCGAGCATTTCCGCAAGTCTAGCTTGAATATCTAGCTGTGGTAAATTGTATTGGAGTACAATTAATCGCAACATCATCATGCATAGCGATAGCTCTATATTGTGTTTATGTTTCATCTCAGAGGCACCATTCTGCTGAGGAGTGTATTGACAAGAAGTCTTGTGTATAATTCCACTGTAACTGGAGAGCATAAAAAGTGATTTAAATTTAGTTCTCCCATTAATCTGAACCACCATGATTTTATTTTACGTTAAGTTGGTTTTCAACAAGGTTTTTAAAATTTAGGAAAGAAGTATAGGTATCAGACTTTGAGAAAATAAATCCAAACATACTTTAACGTAATCATACAGAAAAGTGACATAGTATTTACTTCCATTTTTTGAAGTAACTGATCAAGGACCCCATAGGTCGGTGTGTATAACTTGCAAGGGTTCTGTAGTGACACTGACATTCGACACAAAAGGAAGCTTGTGAGTAAAGATGCTCAACGGTTTGGACAAACTGGCTAAATTGGCGGTTCGAACCGGCAATCAACGGTTCGGTTACCTATTGACCATGATTTGAACTCGAACCTGAAATGCCATTAGAACGGTCTAGTTCTGATTTTAAATAATCTCAAACCGTAAATCGACGGTTCGAATCAACATATTTTTTTTTAACTTTCTTATACACCTATAAATACCCACTTTTGGGGTCATTCTTCACACACCAAATCAACTCATTCGATATATCGAGTTGGTGGTCAACGTGAAATCTACTTTATCTGATAAGTCCCATGGTAGCGAGGGAGATATTAGTTATTTCTCAATCTAACAATGGTTCAGTAAATGAGTGACAACGTATGTACAATCTATGTCTCCCGGCCTCCCTAATGTAAGTAAGATAAGAGAGAATTATGTGGATTTTAATTTTTAAGGTGAAAACTGGAGAGTTATGACTTACGTAAAAAAAACTTATTTCAATTATTTAAAGTAATAATTTCAGATTATATATTCAAATAATTGAAAATAGTCATTTCTCACCACATTCCATTAATTAGAGACCTCATTTATTAAATTCTTATAGTGTTGATGGAGTTAAGTATCGAAATACAAATTCAACCTGGACATCATGAGGATTTCAGATTTTGGAATTATAATGCAAGAGGTGTCTACCCAGTAAGGGACGAGTACCAAAAGGAAAATGGAATCTTTGAGTTAGAAAAGGAGCTGATTGTGGTTGGTCTATGTATCTCGGACAATTAACCTGAATAATATTTGAATAATACTTGCAGTGCAAAAAATAAAATAAGATTTAGGCGGGAAAAAAAAACACTCATAGAAATAACACAGGTGTCTACAATGAGCTCGTTCAACAATAAACTATTAGAAAACTTTATAGCAATTTCAGAATGACTTGATGATTTGAGCACTTATTTTGCTCAAGTAACCATGATGATTCATCAATATTATCGAGTTTCAGGCGCACACATGTCACATGGATAAATAATTAGTATAATATCCTAGCGCATAGGTCCTAGCCTGCTGTTTTCGGAAGAAAAATAAATAAATCACTTGGCTATCAACACTCTATATCACAATTTAAAACCACATAAAGACAAACATGAAGGCGTAAAGTTGAGTAAAAATAGATTAGTCATTAACTATTGATACAATCAGAAGAACAAGTTGGAATTATGTTTTTATGGATGCTGCAGTTCTGTTCCCTCCAAAATGATGAGCCAAGCGACTGTACAACATATCAAAGCCAGCAAAACAAAACAAAATATAATGTAAAACTCAACACTGAAGAAGTTGATCAACTACAGAAATGTAGTGAAAAACTATGTAAATACAAAACTTAATTCGCATCCTTGTATTGGATACAGAGAACAAATGATTTGTCCATATAAATCCTAACAAACTAGATTACGAAGGAGCGGATAGAAAATAAGACTAGATTAAAGTCTTAGATAGACAATACTAAATTAAACAAATATGGTGATAAATGTACCTTTAAATATGTAACTAACTCAATTATGAACCCTTAAAGATTCAGCGATTGAAAGTGCATTCACGTTGATGGTGTCGGTATGTGGGGGTGGACTTGGGTTATTAGTGGGTGAGATTTGGTTAGGTTTCAGAATACAGAGGAACTGTTTTGAAAATTATTTTCAATTTGAATTGGTATTTTCTCCGCATACCAATTATTGTTAAAAAACATATATAATAATGAGTTTTGGCCAATTTATTTGTGAAAATATATCTATATCAAAAAATGCACCAAATATAGAGAAAAATCTTTTTTACCTCCTGAACTATGGTCATTTTGACACTTTGCCTTCTAAACTTTTTTTTCGTGTAAATTACCTTCTAAACTGTACAAATTTTACACTTAACCTCCTGAACTCCCGTTTTTGGTGGAAATTCTAGCCGGATCTCACTCGTGTGACATGCACGTTAACATATAAGGGGTAAAATTGACTTTCCATCTCCTCCTCATAACTCCCGCTCAAAATAATGGCACGTGAGCATTACGTAGGTTCCAAATCCTATGTGTATACATATATTAATGTGAACAATATCTTAACAGGTCACACGAGTGCTCACGTGCCATTATTTTGAGCAGGAGTCATAAGTAAAAGATGGAAAGTCTGTTTTACCCCTTATATGTAAGCGTGCATGTCAAACGAGTGAGATCCGACCAAAAGTTCCACCAGGAATGGGAGTTCAGGAGGTTAAGTGCAAAATTTGTACAGTTTAGGAGGTAATTTGCACAAAAAAAAAGTTTAGGAGGCAAAGTGTCAAAATGACCATAGTTCAGGAGGTAAAAAAGATTTATCTCCCAAATATATTTGTTCAAGTTGACTCTGTAGTAATACGATCGGCTAAGCCTTATTTGGCCACTCCAGGAGCAACTATTCATGGCCATTATGGGGAAATCTTGCACGAAGGAGATACTTTAATTACATCTATCTATGAAAAATTAAGATTTGGTCATGTAACCCAGGGGCTTTCTAAAGTAGAACAAGTGTTAGAAGTACGTTCGATTGATTCAATATCGATGAATCTAGAAAAGAGGGTTGAGGGTTGGAACAAACCTATAACAAGAATTCTTTGAATGCCGTGGACATATTTGATTGGTGTTAAGATAACTATAGTGCAAAGTCGTATCTCTTTGGTTAATAAGATTCAAAAGGTGTATCGATCCCAGGGGGCGCAAATTTATAATAGGCATATAGAAATTATTGTACATCAAATAACATC
Organism: Phtheirospermum japonicum; assembly: GCA_014905375.1. Taxonomy (NCBI): domain Eukaryota; kingdom Viridiplantae; phylum Streptophyta; class Magnoliopsida; order Lamiales; family Orobanchaceae; genus Phtheirospermum; species Phtheirospermum japonicum. The sequence goes on from BMAC01000740.1 coordinate 409,507, forward strand.
AAAGGTGTTGGTTTCAGAAGATGGAATTTTTAATGTTTCTTCACTCGGAGAACTAATTGGACTTTTGCGAGCGGAACGAATGGGGCGCGCGTTGGAAGAGGCGGTTTGTTACTAAGCCCTCTTACTGGGAATAACAAGAGAATCTCTCAATACTCAAAGTTTCATATCTTAAGCGAGTTTTTAAGAAACTGCTCAAGTTTAAGAAAAAAAAAACTCTCTGGGGTTGAACTAATTGGTTGAAAGACATGAAAGAGAACATTTTCTTGGGAGGTATGATATGATACCCGCTGGTACCGGATTGAAAGGATTAGTGCTCCCTTCAAAACAACATAACAAGAGCCCATTGGAAAAGAAATCTATTCGAGGGGGAAATAAGAGATATTTTGTTTCACCACCGAAAATTCTTTGATTCTTTTCTTTCAAAGAATTTCCACGATAGACCAGAACAATCATTTCTTGGATTTAATGATTCCTAGAATTGGGTTTATCTTTTTGATTATTTGTATTTGGTGCAGTGATTTAAACTGGTAATAAAAATAGTAAGCAATAGAAAAGACTAAAGACTAATGGCTTGTTCGACAATCTACGACCAATCTATGGTACAAGAGAAGGTTCCATCGGAACAATTATTTATTTCAGTTTCAGAGTTCTCTGCCTCTTTTTTTTAACCAGGGGGTGGGGGTGGGGTGGGGGAGAAAATAACAAGAATATATTAGAACATCAACTTGGAAGAGATGCTAGAGGTTGTAGTTCATTTTGGGCATGTACAAGTAAATTGAGTTCTAAAATGGCACCTTATATTWCTGCAAAGCGTAAAGGTATTCATATTACAAGTCTTGTGAGAAATACTCATTTTTATCCGAAGCCTACGATTTATTTTTTGATGCAGTAAGTAGTGGAAAACAATTCTTGATTGTTGGTACAAAAAATAAAGCAGCTGATTCAGTAGCATGGGCTGCAATAAAGGCCCGATGTCATTGTGTTAATAAAAAATGGCTCGGCGGGATGTTAACGAATTGGTCCACTACAGAAACGAGACTTCAGAAGTTCAGGGACTTGAGAATGGAACAAAAAACGGGAAGACTCAACCGCCTTCCGAAAAGAGATGCGGCTGTGGTGAAAAGACAATTATCTCGCTTGCAAACATACCTGGGCGGGATTAATTATTATGACAGGGTTATCCAATATTGTAATCATCGTTGATCAGTATGAAGAATATACAGCTCTACGAGAGTGTATCACTTTGGGAATTCCAATAATTTGTTTAATCGATGAAAATTGTGACCCCCGATCTTGAAGATATTTTGATTTCAGCGAATGATGACACTATATCTTCAATTCGATTAATTCTTAACAAACTAGTATTCAAAATTTATGAGGGTCGTTCCAGCTACATAATAAATTCTTGATTAATAATAAGATAAATAAACTTTCCTTCATAAATCCTATAGATTTTTGGAATCGGTTATTAATTATGATTTTTTAAAATAGATAAAAATAATTGGGGGTATTATATGATTAATTAGTGTTCAAGTTTGTATATTGCAAATATCCAACTCAAGTACACAAATAAATAGATGAATCAAAATAATTTTTTTTTAATTCTATTTTTTAAGAGGGCAGTATGAATGTGCTATCAAGTTCCATTAAAACACTAAAAGGGTTATATGATATACCTAGTGTAGAAGTAGGCCAACATGTCTATTGGCAATAGGGGGTTTTCAAGACCATGACCAAGTACTTATTACCTCTTGGGTTGTAATTGCTATCTTATTGGGTTCAGCTACTATAGTTGTTCGGAACCCACAAACCATTCCAACCGGGGGTCAAAATTTCTTCAAATATGTTTTTGAATTCATTTGGGATGTGAGTAAACCACAAATTTGAGAAGAATACGACCCATGGGTTCCTTTTATTGAAACTATGTTTCTATTTGTTTTTGTTTCTAATTGGTCGGGAGCTCTTTTACCTGGAAAATCATTGAATTACCTCACGGAGAGTTAGTCGCACCTACGAATGATATATATACTACTGTTGCTTTGGCTTTACTCACATCAGTGGTATATCTCTATGCAGGTCTAAACAAAAAGGGATTAAGTTATTTCGGGAAATATATTCAACCAACCCCAGTTCTTTTACCCATTAACATCTTAGAAGATTTCACAAAGTTCTTATCACTTAGTTTTTAACTTTTTGAAAATATCTTAGTGGATGAATTAGTCGTTGTTGTTCTTGTTTCTTTAGTACCTTCATTGGTTCTTATCCCTTTCATGTTCCTTAGATTATTTACAAGTGGTATTCAAACTCTTATTTTTGCAGCTCCACGACTTAGATGGGTGAATCTATAGAGGGCCATCATTGAAATAGTTTTTTTTTAAGCTTTGCACAAAATGATGTATGTGCAGCTAAAGATGATTTACTTAAGGAATAGAAATATATAAGACTCTATATATGATAGAAAGCAATAGGAACAAAAAAATCTAAAATTACGATATTTAGAGGGTTGTAAAAAAAGGAAAGAGATCTTTTAGATCTTTTTCCTAAAATTATCCTTTCGTCCACTTAACATGCTACCTTTTCGACGAATATTGGCCTTCTATTATATTGGTCCGTCAGCCAATCTTCTTATTCAAATCAGAATTTGAATAAGATATATGTTTACAACGTGTGATTAAATAAAGAAAATAGTAGAAAAGATTATACTTATATAGATGGATTTATTCAACAATTGACCAGAAAAATTATTAGTAAATAATAAATTGCATGAACTTAGATCAATCAAATGATTTTTATGAAATAATTCACACTAATCAACTTCATTAGTCTATTTAGAATGCATTCAGTTGGACTAATGATAAATAAATACGAATACAACATAGAAATGAGGGGAGGGGGGATTCCTAAAAAATGAATGGATTTGAGAATCGAATTAAATTTAATAATTTACGTTATGGAAGAAGACATGTATATGTGATATTAGATATGGACTAGTTCTATATGAACTAAAGATCCATTTCATTTTCCCTACTACCGTGTGTGGGTTCAAATAGAAGTCCTCTCATATCGTTGTGGTTGTGAATTCGCTGAATAAAGTGATGAAAGAATTTAAATGAGAGTTCGGAACCAAGAAATGGAAGAACGAAAGTTCTATGAATTCACAAAAACTTTGTGGATAGAAACAAAAAAATAGACATCGAAGTAGTTCGGATTAGTCAATAATATTCTTACTTAAATTCGAAGTTCTTAGTTGCTTCGACCGGATGTATCGATGGAATAATTAAGTCCTAATTCATTGGTTAATTGTATCATTAACCATTTCTTTTTGTTGTTACAAGGGACTTATCATGAATCTACTTATATCTGCTACTTCCATTATTACTGTTGGATTGGATGTAGGGCTTGCTTCTATTGAGCCTGGAATTGGTTAAAGGACTACTGCGGATCAACCCGTATAGGATATCATGAGACAGCTTGAGGCAGAGGGGAAAATATGAGGTACTCTATTGCTTAGTCTAGCTTTTATGGAAGCTTTAACGATTTATGGGTTGGTTGTAGCATTAGCATTAACACGTTTTATTTGAGAATCATTTTATTTAACCTTAGTAAAAACATATATATTTCCTATTTTATTACCTTGGACTTGTTGTTTTGATTTTTCAAATTAGATCAAGACTTCCCTCCTACAATTTCTTATTCATTGAGAAAATAAACTATGGGAAGGGCTGAATGCAGATGAGGAATTAGCATACTGACTCTCTTTCATCCTTCTCATTCGTAGTCAAGAGAAACTCTTTTTATGAGGTGTTGCAGCAACTAAGGAGTAGTTCATACTTCATAACATAACCCAAATATTTCTTGACTCGATTTCAAAACAAAAAAAAAAAAAGAATAAATAAGAATAATAAATGAGAAGGGAAAAGTGATAGAAAAAGAACTTTGGTCAATTTTTTGTTAAGGGGAGATTATATGAAATATTACCGATTTTCTTTTGTTTCTTTGGGCCATCTGCAGTGATTTTTGGATTTAGTACCGATATTTTAGAAATAAATCAATAAATCTAAGTGTAGTTATTGGTGTATTAATATTTTTTGGAAAGGGAGTGTGTGTGAATTGTTTATTTCAAGAATAGGCTAAATCCAATCAACTGTACCCTTGTTCCGTTATAACTAGAAAAGGGAGACGCATGACCTCGCGAATTAATTCTTAATAAATTATATGTAAGAACCATAACATTTCGTGATTCATTGAAAAATCTACTTTGATTCTCTAGTAACTAATAATGAGGGGCTATTAAGATGGTTAAAGCAAACCGTTTGAAGTCAAGTCGCAACATAGTACTCTTTCTACCACTATTAATATAGAGGTGGTTTAAAAACTAAGAAGCATATTTTGGATTTGAATTGAAGGAAAAAGAATAAGAAGCAACTTTGATGACAATTACATATTTTTATTTTGTTAGAAGAGTTCTCCAAGTATTTTGGTATTGCATTAGATTCATTATTTTTCATTTGAATATTTGAATGATGAAGAGAGGATAAGCTCATTAAATTCATAAAACGATGAGAATTTAGTCTAAGTAATTGAGCGTGAGGGTCAAATGAATCGAAAGATTCATGTTTGGTTTGGGAAGGGATTATGGAAGTTTTAAAATGAATGAAAAGATAATTTACTTTCATTAAGTGATTTATTAGATAATCAAAAATAGAAGATTTTGAATACTATTCGCAATTCAGAAGAATTGTAAGGAGGGAAAATTGAAAAATTGAAAAAAGCCAAAGCCCGCTTACAGAAAGTGGAAATGGAAGCAGATCAGTTTCGGTGAATGAATTCTCTGAGATAGAGCGAGAAATATTAAATTTGGTTAATTCAACTTATAAGACTTTGGCACAATTAGAAAATTACAAAAATGAAACAATTCAGTTTGAACAGCAAAAGGCGAATATCAAGTCCGACAACGGATTTTCCAACAAGCCTTACAAAGAGCTCTATGAACTCTGAATGGTTTTTTTTGATCATTGAGTTATATTTACGTACCATTAGTAGGCATTATTTTTTTTCTTTTCAAAAAATAATTAAGAAAAACTCATGGTAACCATTCGAGTTGACAAAGTTAATAATATTATCCATGAACGTATTTAACAATATAATAGAGAAGTCAAGATTGTAAATACCGGTACCGTACTTCAATTAGGCGATGGTATTACTCGTCTTCACGGTCTTGATGAAGTAATTGCAGGTGAATTAGTCAAATTTAAAGAAGGTACATTAGGTATTGCTTTGAATTTAAAAATCAAATAATGTTGGTGTTGTATTAATCGGTGATGGTTTGATGATACAAAAAGGAAGCTTTGTAAAAGCAACGAGAATAATTACTTAGATACCAGTGAGTGAGGCTTATTTGGGCCATGTTATAAACACCTTGGTTAAATCCATTGATGGTAGAGGTGAAATTTCAGCTTATGAATTTCGATTAAAACTTCTGAATTTCGATTAATTGAATCTCCCACCTCGGGTATTATTTCCCGATGTTCTGTCTATAAACCTCTTGGGCTTATTGCTATTGATTTGATGATACCTAAGGGTGTGGTCAATGAGAACTAATTATTGGAGATAGACAAACTAGTAAAATAGCAGTAGCCACAGATACGATTCTCAATCAACAAGGCCAAAATGTAATATGTGTTTATGTTGCTATTGGACAAAACAAATTATTTTAAATGTTTTGGTGGTGTAGTATAGATAAGGGTTCACGTGGCTTGGTATTATCGGGATTCAAGTGCTCGTAGGAATCAATGGGTTTTTAGCTTGAGAGATTAAAAGAAAATGAAAGTAAATGAAAAATTACAAAAATCTATGAGTAAAGTATGAAAAGTAAAGCAAGTATTTCGAATGCCTCATGTGTGTGCCATATTAAAATTGCAAGCATTAATCAAAATAAGTAATAAAAATCAAAGAAACAACAAGGTACAAGCATGAAAACCTAAGGTACAACTATGCATGCATGATCATGAAATTTAAATAATGTGAATATACGAAAATCGAAAGCACCAATAGAAAGAGCAATAAAAGTTGACATGAAAGTTAAAAACTTTTTGAAAAATAACTAGAAACAAAGAGTAGATCTAGGATTCAACATAAAACCATGCATGAAAATAAAATCCAAAATAAAGCATATGAAATACTTAAAGTAAAAACGATCAAGGACCCGATCTATGATCAAGGTGTGTCACTCACCTAGATTTCATAAACCAAATCACAAAGTTAACAACAAATCTAAGAGCTAAGGCAAAATGCATAAATTGAAGAACAATGAAGAAAATTAAGGAAACTTACTTGAATTAAGAAAGAGAAACATAAACTTGAATGAAATTACAATTCAAAATAAAATCCAAGTGATGGATTGAATTCTTCTTGAGCTTACAAAACCAAGGAAAAGTTTGAAATTAAATCTAAGAACTAGAGAGAGAAATTAAATTCCAAACCCATACATGAGTTGGGAGGAGAGTGATTTTTTTTTAATGAGAGAAATCTATCTATTTATACTAGGTTTAACTAAGGATAAATGGGTCAAATTAGCCTTAAAGGCTTGGATTTCTCGAGTTTGACCAAGGTTGACCCGAAACGACCTTGGCTTGATGTTTGGCGTAGGTTGGCTCGGCGTGGTGAGGCTTGGCACGGGCGTGGGCATCGCTTGGCAAGGCACTGGGCACTGGAATGAGCAGCTGGCAAGGGCGCTGGCATGGCTTGGCAAGGGCGCTGACATGACTTGGCAAGGGCGCTGGCACGGCCGCTGGCATGGCTTGGCAAGGGCGCTGGCATGGCGTGGCAAGGGCGCTCGCGTGCGCCAAGGAGCCTGGCGTGAGTCTTGGCATGCCTTGGCGTTTATTCCAAAATGTTTCGCCATTTTGGAGCTAGCTTGTGGCGTGGATTTAGGCGCATCCTGGCACGTCTTGGCTTATGGGCTGACTTGGGTCTCAATCCCTTCACCTATGAAATAGGAATTTTGAACATAAAAACCCAAGAATCACAAAAACATCATTAATATCGTACACATAAGGTTAAAAATAATAAAACGAGAAAACAACCTAATAACCTAATGAATCGACTCAAAACCACTATAAATAACACTAAACTCTAATTAAAAACACAAAAAACACCACAATTACATGCAAAACAACCACCCCGCACTTATTGATTTGTTTGTCCTCGAACAACGAAAAGAATCGAGAATGTACATGCAATGAATATTATTCAAAAAGAAAAATCCTTGTGCTTATTCTAATTAATATGATAAAATTATCAACATAAACTCGTTATCACCAAACATTGCTCGTATTACTCTTTCTCAAATGAAAACCAAATGAATGACTTCCCCGCAAATGGAATTTTCAGTGTGTTCGCTCAATTCACTCAAGTGTTTTTTTTATATATGAGAGACGTGTTTACGCTCAAATCGGACAATGCATGCACCTTGTCAAGATTTTTCTCAAATTAGAAATTCAAAATCACCCATTGTACATGACCAAACAAGAATCGAAAGAGGTCTTTATTTCAGGTTGTAATGTTGGCTCTTTGGTAAGGTACCAATATATGGATATATTGGCTAACACACGATCAAACGTGATCAATAACGCACGAAACCCTAATTTCTAGAACTCGAAGCTTATGATCGCTTCACCCTTCCCAAATTACCCAAATTTCATTCAAAACCATTTCGTACACCCACACACTTTTCCGACTTTTATTTCACTACACTTAGAAGCCTTTTGAATTCGCTTTTTTTTTTTTTACTAAACTTAGCCTTTTTAAACATTAAGCTTTTCACTTTAACGCACGCTTTTATCACTTTTCATGATTTGTGTTGTAGTTTATTTGTTGTTTTCTCCCTTTTCTTTCTTTTTTTTTATATATATAGAGACTCAAAACCCAAAACCCATAATTGATTTCCCACATATTTCTAGTCAACTAACAACATACACTCTCACCTCACAATTTATGAAGATATAAGAGATAAAATCGAGCTCGACTAACAAGAAACGGGGCATAGGCTCAAGGGGGCTCATCTGGGATATTTAGGTAGCTTATATATTTGGATATGACCGGAATAAAGGTGATATATGTGCCTCGAGGTCATTTCCAAATTCAATCATGTACGATCAAAATCAAGCCACCTCAATGTAATTTCCATAAAAAAGCAAGCAATACCGATAATTCACATAAGGCTACTCACTAGTTTGCACCGGGTTTTGGAGACAAAATCAAAAGAGATTTTAGAGCTTTGCAATCTTTTCACGAGTGAATGTTGAGTAAATTATTCAAATTTTTAAGCATGTGGTGATTGCTCAATATAGTAATAACTCACACAAGACACATAAATGACTCAACCATATAAATGTGCAATTAGTAAGCGTCACTTCGCCAAGAATAAGTCACTTCGCCAAGGCTCGAGTTAATAAAGACAAATCATGCTTTGTGAAGCCCAGACCCTAACCACCTACCCTCCCCACACTTAAACCGTGCAATACCCTCATGGCATTTTAATGAAAAACAAGTAAAAAGGAGGGTGAGATAGAAGCTTCCTTAACCGAGCAAGTTTTGGGTCGAGCTTGGTGGGGTCCACTTGAGCATCCAAGCTATCCAAGCGAAAACCAAGCATGGCTTGTTTCTCCCGAATCCATGAACTCTACCAACTTATCAAATCGACTAAAGTTGAAGTCAGAAAACAAAACTCTATAAAAGAAAATCACACAAAAATAAAAAACACAAGAAAATATGCACATGACTCAAAATAAAACAAAACCAAGGGCTACAAGAACCAAAACACAACACAATTTTTTTTTTAATTTTTTGAATGTTTTTGGATTTTTATATAATAAGTAAGAAAGAAAGAAATGTAAAAATAAAAGAAATCAAAGAAATGGGTTGCCTCCTGAGAAGCACTTCTTTACGTCATTAGCTTTATGAACTCCCTTCTTACTTTATGGTGGATAGAGAAAACCGTGACGATAAGGCCTGACCCGATGGCCGTTGACTTGGAATTGTTCTTGTGTTTTAGGGTTGATCAAGGTCACCTCTCTACTTGGATGAATTTCTTCAATTGTATAGCGCCCCGTATCTTCAAGACTCCAACCAATATCACACTTACGAGCTTTGAGCACTTCAATCAACCTCTCCTCTTTGTCTCAATTTATACTGGCAAAGTTAATAACCGATTCGCTCTCCTCTTCTTACAAATATACATACTTGAGGTGATATGGGAGAGGCTTAAACTCAGGTTTGTGCCTCCTCTCGACCTCATTAGGGACTAATCCGAGCAATTCACCAATCCCCTCAAGATAATCTTCAAGCTTTTCAATGGGTTTCATTTCCAACCTATCATCAATAATCTCCACCTCCCCCTCTAAAATTTCATCATTGCCCTCAACGACACATTTAAAATACTTCTCACACAACCCTTTTGCACATTGAAACATAATTAAATCGGCATTACGAACAAGGGTCTCATATCCCTCACAACAACCTTCACACAAGCTCCCGGGTCAAACTCCTCCTCATTGCTCTCGTCCTTCATATAAACTTGGTCATCCAACTCTTGAATCACGTCAATATGTAATCAATCCGCATAAAAGATGCTCAATGTACCATTTAGACATAGAAAACGTGACTGATTCACTCGCTACAAACAAAGTAAGATTTTTCGTCCCAATGTCTATCAAACATTGAGTTGCAGCCATGAACCGGCGGCCTAGTAAGATAGTGTGTTCAGCTCCATCATTCTTCACCATGCCAAAATCCAACACCACTAAATCTACCGGCACCACAATCCACCCAACTTGTACAAGAAAATCCTTGACCACCCTCTTTGGGTGTCTAATTGACCGATCGGCCAATTGTAAGCAAATGTGCATCTCTTGTAAAGGAGTGAGTTCCAATTGTTCATATATCAAAAATGACATCAAATTAACACCCGCCCCAGAATCAAGCATGCCAATAGTGATTTTTCCATTCCCGAGTGTGATATCAATACAAAACGAGCCGGGGTCCGCCTTCTTAAGATCCAAGAGAGAAGGGTCACAAACCACACTTGCCTCCTTAGATGGATAAACTATCTCATTCATAGCGCTCTCAAGATTTTTGGAAGAAAGCTCCTTGAAGAACTTAGAGTAAGCGGGTAAATCCCGGATGGCGTCTAATACGTCGGACAATAAATCATGTAGCTTTTGAAATTCGTAGCAATTTCTAGCCGGGATGGATATGGCATGGGGATCTTAGACATTGGTGCCTTGTAAGGATTCAAAGACTTGTGTAGGCCATTGGGGAGTTCCTTTGCCAAAGTGGAACCCACATGAGTAGAATCGGGAAGAGTAAGAACACTTGGGATAGGAACCACCTCCTCCTCGTACGGTGGGACAACCTTATTATCAACCACCCCACCACTTTCAAGGACCGTGACCGCATGAGCTTGCGAAGGTTGTCTTGGCAATCTTCCTTTCTCATTCGCTTGTTTTAGCATATTTACATCACTTGATAATTTTCCCATCTTAGTGTTTAACCCATTTGCCGTAGCCTCAAGAGCATTGAACCTAGCATCGAACAAAGCCAATGTAATAGAAAATGCTTGCATTTGTTGCATAATTGACTCAAACTTTTATGCACCCCTTTTTAATAAATTAATTTAAAAGCATGTAAGTTTGCTCGCAAGAGTACGAGGTACTTGTAGGGTGATAAGTTTGACTCGAGTCGTATCTCTCGAGGAAACAACTATTCGGTCTTTCGGATGTTTTTCTCAATTTACGAAATAAAACACATGTACAATTAGGGTTTTAAAAGAAATTGATTTGATCATTATGAACTACGACAATAATTAAACTAAAACTAATTAAACTAATTGGGGTTTCTCAAATTATGAACTAAAATAAAATACATGTACAATTGGGGTTTTAAAAGAAATTGATTTGATCATTATGAACTACGACAATAATTAAACTAAAACTAATTAAACTAATCACTTTAAACTAGATTATCAACTACGAGCTTTAATTAAACTATCAGTAATACGCAACCATAAATTAAACCTAATTAACGCATCTAAGAGCATAAACGTAAGGAATTATCACTAAGCAATGTATCATATGAATATAAGAACGAACAACCAAATATTCATCAATTCGCATAAATAAACTAAAATTAACCAATATCCAATATCTAAGCATATAACCGTTGTCCAGAATAGGCGATTTATCGTATTTTTTGCACATCAACACTAACATAAACGTACCACGGCAATTAACACAAAATAAAAACAAAAATAAAATAAATAAAAATTAAAGAAAATGAAAACTAACAAACGTTTGGGTTGCCTCCAAGAAGCGCAACATTTAACGTCATATGCTCGACGCAATTACTTGATCAAATTCTAGCTCGTGGTGGGTCCACGAACTCCTTCTTGATACGATCACGATTCTTCATATAATCCTTGAAATAAGGCTTAAGTCGATGTTTGTGGACTTGGAATCCCGTCTTTGCACTCTCATTGTACAGAGTGACGATTCCATACTCATCCATCTCCCTTATTAAAAATGGTCCACTCCATGCGACTTCAAACTTGGTTGGATCAAACTTACGATCGGAATTATACAGCACTAGTTGACCAACCTTGAACTTCTCCTTAAAAAATTCGTTCGATTTCTTCTTCTTCTTCTTTGTCCAATCCTTGCTATTAGCCTCGCCCTTTTTCTTCGTTCGCTTAAAATTCTTGTAGGGGTCTAGGGAAACACATCTTGAATAATTATGCGGTAGCTTCGTCTCTTCTCTTGGCTCAAACTTCGAACGATCTCGTTGTGGTCTCAACTCCATTTTTGGCTCGTTTTCAGGCACATTAAACTTCATGGACAATCCATCATCAAATGCCTCTACATTATCAAACTCTTCAATCATGCCGATGCTCAAGAGCTCATTCGCGCAAGAATCTACTAAATCAATAGTAGAACAATCTTTCTTAACAAATAATGCAGGACTCTTGTGAAAATCTTGAAGTGAAAACGTCACCGTTTCGCCCAATACGGACATAGTCGCCTTCCCCTCGTTTACATCGATCACCGTACGCGTTGTAGACATGAACGGACGTCCTAATAAAATTGCATGCTCTCGATTCTCGCTTTGTACGTCAGCAACGTCCATAATGACAAAATCGACCGGCACTACTAACTTGCCTACTTGTACTAAGACATCCTCCACAATCCCCAAAGGTACCCTTATCGTTCTATCCGCTAATTATAATCTCATCGTGGTCGGCTTCAGCGGTCCTAGGTCAAACTCCTTGTAAATTGAGTGGGGCATCAAATTTATGCTAGCGCCAAGATCGAGCATCCCTCTTGCCGTTTGTCCATTCCCGAGAGAAATAGTTATGCAAAAACTAGCGGGATCCTTCTCTTTAGGTGGCAATGGTTTCTTAAATATATCTCCAACTTCTCTTATCAAAGCTACAGGCTGATTTGTAGCCAAACGCCTTTCCTTTGATGCTAGATCTTTGAAAAACTTCACAAACGCCGGAATTGTCTTTATCACCTCTAGCAGGGGGAGGTTAATATTAACATTTTTTAGTAAATTGTATAACTCCATGAATTTTTTATTTTCCTTGGCCGGGCGTAGGCGACTTGGGAAGGGAACATGATCATAAACAGTCAAATTCTTGGGCGGCGAATTCAAGGAATCGATGGGGTCTTCAGTTGCTGTCGATTTCTTGTTCTTCACTGCTCCCGGAGGTTGGGTCTCGGTCTCTTTCTTGTCTCCCTCCTTTCCTAGCTCGATGCAGTTATCCACTTCTTTCCCGCTTCTCAGCACATGAATAGCTGAGGCTTGTTCTGTTTGGCTTGGAAGAGTATTTTTCTCCTTCTTCAATGATGCCATGTCAGTTGCCAATTGTCCTACCATTCACTCCAATCTTCTTAGTCCTGACGAGTTTTCAAGAGTGCTTTTGGCCATTTCAGCCATCATCATTCTCAATTCTTTCATATCGTCTCGAACTCCCTTCATTTCCTCCTGAACATGTGTAAGGTCGTCTCGGTTTCGAATAGTTTTGGCAACTTGGTTTTGTTACCAGACTAAAAATGATCAATTGACTGAACTGTAGCAGGTGTTTGCATGTGTGGTGGTCTCTGCCCCGAATGTTGCTGATTCGAATAGTGCTGGATGGCGTTGATGTCCCCTCGTTGTTCATTTCTGAACGGGAACATATCGGCTAAATGTTTGGGGGATCCGCATTGGTGACACATCGCATTAGTCTTCTTCGAAGAGGCCTTGCTTGCCCGCTCGGCCTTCCAAGCTGCCAATTTCTCCTCAAATATCTCTTCGCACTTTGCTTTGACTAATTTGCCATCATCTAAGTCAGGATCAGGGATGGAAATCTCATTAACTTTCAATTTAAGAGGCCGAGAGTTGGTTTCT
>BMAC01000740.1:423587-435431 GCA_014905375.1 Phtheirospermum japonicum
CAGTCGGGCCAAGAACAATAGCAGACCCATAAAGCACAACCTTCGGGCGTGCCAAATCTCTTTGTCGAGGCGCTCGATCTCCCCTTGGTTCCCTAACTTGGTCATTAGATATCTCATATTAGTCGTCATGCGCGTAATGGTGCTCGCGCTCGTATCTCCTTCCGAAATTATTTTGCTCGTAACCATGATCTTGATTCTCCAACCAATCATTCACGTGCCCTTGATTGTTAGCATATGCGTTATGTTGCAGAAAATCTTCGTTCCTAATTGCCACGTTCTCGATGTTGTGTTGGCGAATAGCATTATTGTTCATCTCTTCGTTGTGCCTCATATCCGCCATGTTGGGTTGGTGACCGATTACGTTTTGCTGCTGGTCGACTCCTTCGTTTCTCCCCGCATCTTGTCTCGCAATAATGGGGCGTGGTGGTGATCTCGGTGGTGAATCGCCGTTTCGAATCGAATTTGCTTCTAACATAATGTCGGAAACTTGATCGCAAGCAAAATCAGTTGCTGTTGAGGAATCATCCTCGGGAATAAAAATGGGTCTTGGTCTCGGTGGATTTAAACGGTGGATGTTGTCAATGAATGGTAAAAGGTTGCGTTGAAGTGATCGCCTTCCTTGCATAAACTCAACAATACATCAACGTACCAAATGGCAAAGACCAAGTGAATAAAAAAAATAAAATAAAACTAATAAATCAAAAAGCAAATAAAACAAAAAACATCTTTAATTCCTACTCGTTGATTCCCCGGCAACGGCGCCGAATTTTTGACTCAAAATTTTGTGCACCCCTTTTTAATAAATTAATTTAAAAACACGTAAGTTTGCTCGTAAGAGTACGAGGTACTTGTAGGGTGATAAGTTTGACTCGAGTCGTATCTCTCGAGGAAATAACTATTCGGTCTTTCGGATGTTTTTCTCAATTTACGAAATAAATTACATGTACAATTGGGGTTTTAAAAGAAATTGATTTGATCATTATGAACTACGACAATAATTAAACTAAAACTAATTAAACTAATCACTTTAAACTAGATTATCAACTACGAGCTTTAATTAAACTATCAGTAATACGCAACCATAAATTAAACCTAATTAACGCATCTAAAAGCATAAACATAAGGAATTATCACTAAGCAATGTATCATATGAATCTAAGAACGAACAACCAAATATTCATCAATTCGCATAAATAAACTAAAATTAACCAATATCCAATATCTAAGCATAAAATGATTAAACTAATTAAACTAGAATTAACTAAGAGATTAACTAAGAATTAAACTAGAAATTAACTACTAAATTAACTAAGAGTTTAGAAAACTTATTGTAACTACTAAAAGCAATGAGAAGCTCCAGCTATTCCGGAGTTGCACGTCGATCTTGGGCGAAGATTGAATCCCGAACACGAATTTGATGTTTTGGATGCGTTGTTCTTCGATCCTTGATCTCCGTCTTCAAATCTCGTTATGAAATGTGGGATTATTGTTATTATCAGCTAAAATACCCTAGGGGGTCGTGTCTTCTCAAAGAATCCGAAATAAGGAGGGTTTATATAGATATTACAAGTCTTGGCGCACAAGAAACCCTAAAATCCGAATTCTGGGCCGTCGCGTCGACGGTGCATCGACGTAGCATCGACTGACGTGTGCTAGTGCTCGGCGTCGGTGCTGCCTGTGCGTGCGCATCGACGCTTCAGCAAGTAGCATTGAAAGTGCGTCGACATTGACGCTTCAGCAAGTTGCGTCGACAGTGCGTCGACATCGACGCTTCAGCAAGTTGCGTCGACAGTGCGTCGATGCTGCGTCGACTGACGCGGATCATGGCTCGCGTCGACGATGCGTCGACGGTCGCGTCAGTCAACGCGACTGCGCGTCTGCCTCCGTCTCTCTCTATCTTTTGCTACGCGTTTCACCGGAAAGCTCCTTCTTCTATACTTGAACATTGAACTTCGTCTATTACGCGCTGAACTCTTCCGGTTACTTAGCTGTAAGGTGAAAACAACGAAATATCACCTATTTGCATCAATTACGAATAAACTACGGTAAAATAAGTCAGAACTATAAAAATACGGAATTATGCTTAAATCGTCCAACTTATACCAAAAACAAATAGGAAAACGTACTAAAATACTAATAAAAATAAGGACAAATCTACTCTAATCAATAATTGCCAAGATATTCAGATCGGAATGTTGAGTAGGAGATTGTCGGAATAGGTGGACGAGATGGACCCACATGAGGATTAACACCCGCATTTGTATTGGCATAACTAAAATTTGGATGCATGCGGTTGATTGGATGATAAGGAGGATTGTAATTCAGTGGACGAGCAAAAGGCGGCTTAGCAACACTAGGTCTCGCTTGATACCCTTGAACCCCACATACTTCCTCCGGCCGAGGCATCGGCATATACTAAGAGGGATTTGAAGGATAATACAAGGTATCATGACCAACTATTCCACACGACGCACACGGGGGATTTGGGCTTGGGCTAGATAACTTAGAAATTCGAGCCTCCATAGCTGCCAATTTCTTTTCCAACTCAAGATCCCTAGGGTAAGAAGCTTCAATCACCTCATTAGCACGAGAATACATCGCCCGAGAGGATTTTGTTGAGAATTTTAGGTTAGAGTGGTGAAAATCTTTTGAACCACTTGAGGAGGTTGATCTTTCACATTTCCCCCCGCCGACATATCCACCATATATTGGAAATGTGGGTCCAAAGTCTCATATAAATTTTGGATTAGAAGTTCCTTTGGCATACAATGTGGATAACTCGTTAATCTTGGAAACGATCCCAAGCCGAGTTAAATGGCCCATTTTCATTTGTTTAAATGAGATAATCTTGATCCTCAACTCGGCTGTCTTTTCATTGAAATAATAATGATCCAAGAATATCGCCGAAAGCTCGTCCCATGTATGAATTGAATTGGAAGGGATACTCATAAACCATGATAACGCCTTATCTTGAAGAGCATACGAAAAACAACGGAGTTGAAGATGCTCTAAACTCATCATATTTGGGTGGTGAAAACTCGAGACTTACCACAAGAATTGCCGAAGGAATTGGAGAGAATCCTCTTTAGCAAACCCATGAATTATCGGAAGCCAAGAAAAATCAAGTGATCGTATACCAATAGCCATAACCTCGGGAGGAAGGGATATACAAGACGAAATAGTTTCCCCCACAAAGGCTTTGCTAACCTCTCTCAAAGCGAAGATGTGAGGGGCATTTTGGGCATTGGGGCTCATACCTCCAAACAAAGCAAACGGATCGGGAGTGCCCTCGTGATTATTATTATTGGCACATCCATAACACGGACCTCCACCATTACCATTAAGATTCACAATCGGAGCATGATTGACATTATAAGCGTGAGGACCTCCATACGGGACGGGATTTGGATTTTGTCCACCAACATTCCCATTCGGACTAACAAAGCCTCCATTATACATATTTGGGAATTGATTGGGAGAACCATAACCACCACATAGACCATTCATACCCATGAAGCCGCTATACCCAACATAGTTTGCACCATGACCTCCCATGTTGGGTTAACCATTGTCGTGAACATCTTTGGCAACATGGTTTGCACCATGCCATCCCACGTTGCCAAAACTGTTATAATTCATTCCATTCTCAACATGGTTTTTACCATGCCCTCCCATGTTAGGATTGTTACCCCATTTCCATACGGATTGGAAATATGTGTGTTACCTTAGGGTAGGCCCATGGAATATCCATGAGTGGTGAAACCACTCCCTTGATTTCCTATAGCATGGTCGGGAGGGCTTGTTGGGTTGGGAGTTGAATGCCCGGGTTTATCACTCGATGGGGATGGCTCGACATGAACAACGGGCTCGGGAGTACTAGAGCTTTGAGGATCAACCCTTGGAGATTTCCCGTTGGAATTGGGAAACGGGCCGGTTTTCAGAAGATTATTCGCCATATTGTGAGTAGTAACCAAGGAACATCTTAAACGCCTTAATCACTCAGGGTTCACAATGTAAGGAGCCAAATCATTCCCAAGGGTTCGACGACCTTGTATAAATCAATAAAAATGTCAAATACAAAAGAAAACTAGAAATACAAAGAAACTACAAGCAAATCGAAAACCTTAACCAAGCCGAGTCGCAACGGCGCCATTTTGTTTTAAATATTTTGGTGGTGTAGTATAGATAAAGGTCCATATGTCTTGGTATTGTTGGGATTCAAATGCTCGTAAGGATCAATGGGCTTTTAGCTTGAGGGATTAAAAGAAAATGAAAGTAAACGAAAAATTACGAAAATTTATGAGTAAAGTATGAAAAGTAAAGCAAGTATTTCGAATGCCTCATGCGTGTGCCATATTGAAATTGCAAGCATTAATAAAAATAAGAAGTAAAAAGCAAAGCAACAACAGGGTACAAGCAAGAAAACCTAAGGTACAACTATGCATGCATGATCATGAAATTTAAATAATGCGAATCTACGAAAATCGAAAGCACCAATAGAAAGAGCAATTAAAGTTGATGTGGAAGTTAAAAACTTTTCGAAAAATAACTAGAAACAAAGAGTAGATCTAGGATTCAACATAAAACCATGCATGAAAATAAAACCCAAAATAAAGCATATGAAATACTTAAAGTAAAAACGATCAAGAACCCGATCTATGATCAAGGTGTGTGACTAACCTAGATTTCATAAACCAAATCACAAATCTAACAACAAATCTAAGAGTTAAGGCAAAATGCATAAATTGAAGAACAAGCAAGAAATTGAAGAATAGTGAAGAAAATTAAGGAAACTTACTTGAATTAAGAAAGAGAAACACAAACTTGAATGAAATTACAATTCAAAATAAAATCCAAGTGATGGCTTTAATTCTTCTTGAGCTTACAAACCCAAGGAAAAGCTTGAAATTAAATCTAAGAACTAGAGAGAGAAATTAAATTCCAAACCCATGCATGAGTTGGGAGGAGAGTGAATATTTTTTAATGAGAGAAGTCTATCTATTTATGTTAGGTTTAACTAAGGATAAATGGGTCAAATTAGCCTTAAAAGCTTGGATTTCCCGGGTTTGACCAAGGTTGATCCGAAATGACCTCGGCTTGATGTTTGGCGTAGGTTGGCTCGGCGTGGAGAGGATTGGCACGGGCGTGGGCGACGCTTGGCAAGGCACTGGGCGCTGGCAAGGGCGCTGATTAGCGTAGATTTGTCCTCAATTTTATTAGATTTTTAGTACATTTTTTTATTCGTTTTTGGTATAGGTTGGATGATTTAAGCTTAATTCCGTATTTTTATTTTCCCAGCTTATTGTACCGTATTTTGATCATAATTGATGAGAATAGGTGATTATTCATTGTTTTTCACATTACAGCTAAGTAACCGGAAGAGTTCAGCGCGTAAATAGATGAGTTCGATGTTTAAAAGTGGAGAACGAGCTTTCCGGTGAACGAGTAGCAGAAAAATCGAGAAAATAAGACAGAGTCTCAGTAGCATCGATCGACGAAAGCATCGACGCTACGTCGACGTGAGTCTCTGACCGCGACGATCGACGCTTAGTTGACGCCAAGCCGACATAACTCTCTGAAGCGTCGATCCAAGAGTGCGTCGATTGACGCTCAGTCGACGCAACTCTATGTTGCGTCGATGCATGTCCGCGTCAGTCGACACCACCACCCAGTCGACGTGAGTAACCAGGCAGCGTCGACTCCGGGAGCCAGCCCATGTCGATCGACGTTGCGTCGACGTGACGGCCAGAAATGCGTTTTTAGGATTTCTTGTGCGCCAAGACATGCTATATCTATATATACCCTTCATATTTCGGATTTTTAAGGGAGACACGACTACCTAGAGTATTTTGGGCTTAGAATAAACATAATTCCACATCTCATGAGTATGGAAGCGAGCCGCGATACCTTGGAGGTCACAATCAACCACCAAACAATCGGACCTCGCTATAACTAAGACAAGGAAATAGAGGAAGGAATGCTCAACATGACGAGAAAGTGTATGAAGATTATCCTGACAGACCAATCCCTAGACGAGAGTTTGTAGATGAATGGTTCGATGACCAAGATTACGAAGGAGATTATGAGGCTGCCTATCATAGAGAGAGAGCACCAAGACAACCCCAAGCACCTCGATAACGAGATTTGGCACGCCCGAAGGTTGTGCCTTATGGGTCTGCTATTGTTCTTGGACCGACTGCAAGGGAAGTACAGATTAAACCGCATCAACTGAATTTACTTTCGACCTTTCACAGGAATGCCCATGAAGACCCTTTAGCATTTTTAAACTACTTTATGGATGAAGTAGGCAGATTTGTGGGTCGTGGCCTTAACCGGGAGGAGATGAAAATGATTTGCTTCCCCTATAGCATGAAGGACAAGGCGAAGACATGGTTAATATCCTTAGAACCAATATCATTAACTGATTGGGAGATGATAAGCGAGAAGTTCCTCAATCAATACTATTCAGCACAAACAACGGGGCAACTTCAGAGGCAGATTGCTAACTTCGAACAAGTGGAGGGAGAGTTATTTCATGAAACATAGGAGCGTTACAAAACACTTCTACAAGCGTGCCCCCATCATAGCTACTCCCCCGAGATAATTAATCAGTTTTTTTTTTTTATGGTTTGTCACCCATGGGGAAAAGTCAAGTAGAGATAGCGGCAGGAGGAGATTTCAGAGATTTAACGGCCCGCGAGGCACAACAAGTATTGGAGAAACAGAGTGAGAAATCTAGACAAACCAACTCTCGGCCTCATAAATTAAAAGTTAATGAGATGTCCATCCCTGATCCTGATTTAGATGATGGTAAATTAGTCAAAGCGAAGTGCGAGGAGATATTCGATGAGACATTGACAGCTTGGAAGGCCGAGCGAGCGAGCAAGGCCTCTTCAAGGAAGATTGCTGCAACGTGTCACCAATGCGGATCCCCCGAACATTTAGCCGATATGTGCCCGTTCAACAATGAACACCGAGGGGACGTCAACGCCATCCAGTATTATTCAAACCAACAACATTCAGGGCAGAGACTACCACATACGCAAGCACCGCCTCCGAATAATTTCCAAGTGCAAGGGCAAACACCTACTACAGTTCAGTCAACTGATCAACTTTTAGTCTGGCAGCTAAACCAAGTCGCCGAAACTATTTGGAACCGAGATGGCCTCACACATGTTCAGGAGGAAATGAAGGGAGTTCGAGGCGAAATGAAAGAAATTTGAGACGATATGAAAGACTTGAGAACGATGATGACTGAAATGGCTAAGAGCACTCTTGAAAATTCATCAGGACTAAGAAGATTAGAGATAATGGTAGGACAATTTGCAACTAACATGGCGTCATTGAAGAATGAGACAAATACTTTTCCAAGCCAAACGGAACACGCCTCGGCTATTCATGTGCTGAGAAGCAGAAAAGAGGTAGATAACGGCATCGAGATAGAAAAGGAGGAAGACAAGGAAGAAACCGAGACCCAACCTCAAGTAAATGCAACCACGTCGGCCGATCTAATTCATAAACCTTTGAATCTAAATATTTTGGGGCCGTTGAAGACAAAGAACTCGACAGCAACTGAAGACCCCATCGATGCACCACCGCCGAAGTTGACCATTTATGATCATGTTCCCTTTCCAAGTCCCCTACGTCCGGCCAAGGAGAATAAAAAATTCATGGAGCTATACAACTTATTGAAAAATGTCAATATTAACGTTCCCCTGATAGAGGTGATAATGACAATGCCAGCGTTTGTGAATTTTTTCAAGGAGCTAGCATCAAGGGAGAGGCTTTTGGATGCAAATCAACATGTGGCTTTGATAAGAGAAGTTGGTGATATATTTAAAAAACCATTGCCACCCAAAGAAAAGGATCCCGGGAGTTTTTGCATAACTATTTCTCTCGGGAATGGACAAATGGCGAGGGGGATGCTCGATCTTGGCGCTAGCATAAATTTGATGCCCCACTCAATTTACAAGGAGTTTGACCTAGGACCGCTGAAGCCGACCACGATGAGATTATAATTAGCGGATAGAACGATAAGGTTACCCTTGGGGATTGTGGAGGATGTATTAATACAAGTAGACAAGCTAGTTGTGCCGGTGGATTTTGTCATTATGGACGTTGGTGACGTACAAAGCGAGAATCGAGAACACACCATTTTGTTAGGACATCCATTCATGTCTACAACGCGCACGTTGATCGATGCAAACAAAGGGAAGATGACTATGTCCGTCTTAGGCGAAATGGCAACATTTTCATTTCAAGATATTCATAAGACTCCTGCACCATCTATAAAAGACGAATGTTCTACCATTGATTTAGTAGACTCTTGCGTGAATGAATTCCTGAGCATCGGCACGATCGAAGAGTTTGATAATGTAGAGGCATTTGATGATGGATTGCCTATGAAGTTTGACATGCCTAAAAACGATCCAAAAGTGGAGTTGAGATCACAACAAGATCGTTCGAAGTTTGCGCCAAGAGAAGAGACGAAGCCACCGTATAATCGTTCAAGAAGTGTTTCCCTCGACCCCTATATAAATCTTAAACATACAAGGAACAAGGGAAAGGCATATAGCAAGGATTGGACAACGAAGAAGAAGAAGTCGAACAATGTTTTGATAAGGAGTTAGATGATTTGAGGTTTAAGGTTGGTCAACTAGTGCTATATAATTCCGATCGTAAGTTCGATCCAACCAATTTTAAAGTTGCATGGAGTGGACCATTTTTAATAAAGGAGTTAGATGAGTATGGAGTTGCCACTCTATACGATGACAGTGCAAAGACGGGATTCCACATAGACTTCCATGTTTCGTCCAAGCTGATTTTTGAACATTTTGTCCACCAACCGCTGGTATGTGGCGACCACATTCTTAAGCCCGAATGGCATGACCACATAGAAATAAGTTCCTTTCGGAGTTATGAAACTAACCCGTTTCTGGTCATCCTTGGCTAACCGAATCTGATGATATCCCTGCGAAGCATCCATCATACTTAGGAGCGCACAACCCGAAGTAGAATCGACCAGCTGGTCTATCCTTGGCAATGGGTAATGGTCCTTAGGGCAAGCCTTGTTGAGGTCACGGAAATCTATGCACATCCGCCAATCCTCTTCCGTCTTTGGTACTAGGACCGCATTGAAGAGCCACTCTGGAAACTGTATTTCCTTGACATGCCTAGCCATTAAAAGCTTATCCACCTCTGCTTCGATAATAGCTTCCTTCTCTGGGCCAAAATTGCATTTTCTTTGTTTTACCGGCTTTATTGCTGGGTAAGCCGAACTTTTATGTTACTTTCAAAATTAATTACCGGTTAACCGATACGTGTCTACGCTTTGAAAAGGAGTTTGAGTTCGCCCACAAGAGAATGGGGTCACTTGTAGACTAGTAAGTTAACTCGGGTCGATCTCTCGAGGAATGGGAATCGGATTCAATGATGCTTATTATTCTAATATCACAAATTCTATCTAAAACACACGGTCAAATGGGGTTTTGGAAAGGATTCAATTTCAATAACTTAAAATAATAATGAACACTTCTTGTCTCGTGGGTGTCAACCTCTCGACAAGGGATTAGAATAGCAAAAGGTGTGAACCAAATAAGAGCCTTTCCTAATTGTACCAACGATCATAAACATGCTTTCGACTAATAATGTATCAATTATAACAAACTAATGTTTGAACACATTTAACAACCAAATAACACTAATGGTTCTAAAGTAACGATTTATGAGATTATTCCAAATGCCAACTATTACTAACAATAACTTCAATGCGAAAAATGCCTAATCAATAACAATTTCATTCTCAATCGAATAGCAATATCTCAAAACTCAATAACATGAAATCTGATCTCCAATACTTCAACAAACTATCAATAAAACACCCAAAAGCAATTGTTCATCCTATCATCAATAATCCAAAACACAAGGGTATGAATTCAAAATACCAACTCTTTAACAAACGATCAACGAAACATTATCTAACATATTCTCCAACTATTCATAACAAATCCCCAATCGAACTACTACAAAAACGTCAAAGTTACGAGTTCAGAAATTATTAATCGTAGAACTATTTTCAACGCGCGAAGATGATGAACGAGTGCATTTCGAGAGTTACGTGGAATCCTAAGGCTTGTCACGAACCCAAAATCCTCGCGTCGAACGTCGGCTGCTGCAAATTGAACCTTGATACTGTTGGGATTTGATGGTGCCGTCGCGCAGCGGAAAACAAAAATTTTTAAATAAAAGGAATTTTGAATCGAATTCAATTTACGACGACCCATTTTAATTTCAATTAATTCAAACAATGCTATAAGTTGCTTTTGAATGAAACAATTCGATTTTCGTAAAATTGAACGAGCATGATAAGTTTCTATGTAATATCATAAACATATATATAACAATTATATATATATATATATATATATATATATATATATATATATATTAATATATTAAACATATATTCAAAAAATATGTTATAAACACAAAACACATACACACTTATAATATATATATACATATACTTAACATGCATGCAATATCAATATATATCATACACTGCATGCAATCACCTCAAGTTTATATATATATATATATATATATATCATACATGCATGCATCTATATTATATATATATATATATACTCATGCAGTACCCATATTTATATATATACATAATACACAGCAGCATACATATATATAATATACATATATACATACACGACTAGCCACCGATACCTCACGGCAAGGAGGAGGAGTACCTCGGCTGCGGAAACTTAGGCACGGCCGCGGAAGGTGGGTGCGACGTGCTGACGGCGAAGCGGCGAGGGCGAAGTCCGGCGCGGGGACGGCTGTGACGACTGCTCGGGAACGGCAATACGCTGTCGGGGGGCAGCCGTTTTTCTCTAGGCAACGGTAGCAGCGACCCCGGTCTTGCAGCGACGGTGCGGTAGGACAACAGCTTCAGAACGGCAACGACGGCAGGAGGTCGTCGACTCTCGGCGGAGGAGGAGCGACGCGGTTGCGGGCACACTGGCGGTCGGACGGCACAGCAGCAGGCAACGGCAGCGGTGCTGGAGAACTCCGGTGGCGGGAACGGCTGCGACGTAATCGGCAACGGATTTCCAACTGGCTGCGGTGCGGCGACAGCGGGTTTCCGACTAGCTGCGGTGCGACGACAGCAAGAGGAAACGGCAGCGGTGACTCCGGCTTACAAGACGCGGCAGCGACGCGACGACAGCGAGAGAGGCGCTGTCAGGAGCGGCGAAGCGGCCTATGACGGGCGGTCACGTTCACGATATCCGGCAATAGGTGTCACACACCGAATGTCCTAATCTTCTCGTGACGAAGTACTAGATACGTCGAGACCTCGAGAACGATGGAGAAAAAGGAGAAATCCGAACAATTCGGCAGCGGCGACCAGCAAGCGCGCGGCGGCTGGAGACGGACGGCTGGGAGAAGGTTGGTGGCTAGGGCAAACCTTTTTCAAATTTTCGTTTGTTCCTTAAAGCCGTCTACTTTCTGTTTTTTTTTTAAACTCTTTTTTTTTTTTTTTTAAAACATAAGGCCCACCAAAAGTGTGGGCTCAAAGTATGTTGGGCCCAATTAAAAACAAAGACAAAAACCTTTTATTTTTAAAATAGTACCGGCCCAATAACTTTAAAGGGCTTATTGGGCCGACCCAATTTTAAAACAAATAACCCATTGTAATTAAATCATTTCTCACAAACGATAACTTCCGAAAAATATAACAATTATATTTTCGCGTCCAGAAAAATTTTCTCGTATTTTTCTCAATTCATAATCACTAATTATGAACCTTAGATTCAATCATATTGACAT
>BMAC01000740.1:442268-468044 GCA_014905375.1 Phtheirospermum japonicum
GCAAGAACCTTGTGATATAGCTTATATGTATAGTATGATCCCTTCGCGATCTATGTCCCGATTGAACAAGAGGTATTGGTTCATCGAGACCTCTTTCTAATTCAATAATTGTGTGTACGTTCTAGATTCAAGATAATCCGTTCGTGTGTGACTTAGAGAAACACATTTCTCTAAACACCCCACTATTAGCTCTGGCCAGAGACTTCGAGGATTTATCAACCATCAGAACACACAGGACATCCATGACTTATCTTGCGTCCAAATCCCCTACTACTATGCACAGACTTCCCACTAGATTCCCGACTATGTGAACGTTGCCCCTTTTGTTTGGCCTCCAAAGAGACACAGAGACAGGTCACAACATAGCCTGTCCTCTAGTGAAGTCACGGTGAGATCTGGGTCTTAAGGATTAATTTTGTACGCTATACCATAGAAATCATCTACTCGATGAGTGGGAGCCACTTAGAGATTTCTAGGCGAGGGAGTTCAGTGAACTCATCTTATGATCACCTACTTATGTATGTCGATGTCCAGACACCGTGACCGATGAGATGCGGTCCACATACACTGAGTACTAGTCTTAATGGGAAAGGCCTGTATCCTCATTATGGCGTAACCCTTTGACTAGGAACAAGTTTGATGAGTTACATTACGTGCTGGATTATCTCACGGTTCTGCTAGACCAATCCACCGTAATAAARTAACTTCATCAGGACCATACCTATGCAACTAGCATGGGATAAAAGATATGGAATGCCAATATGTATAAAAGATGTTATTACGAATAAAAAAACCGATTGTGTTACAAGAAAATGGTCAGACCACAGCCACAAATTGGCTAGTTGGTCACCTTATTCTAACAGATACGGGGTTGTACGGGTTTATTCTAGAGGAATGAGAGATGTGTCAAATCTCTCTACCTTTGGGTGTTTGGTGGTTTCTCTAGCCTTGTTCAAGTCGCCAAAACTAAATTCCCCGAACCCTAGCCTCCTCTGGCGTTTTTAAGCAAGCTTTGGTCATTCCGTAACTGAAAATTTCCAAGAATCTGCATGCATAAGCTACATGTCCGATCGGACGAAGGTCTTGTCCGATTGGACGAAGGCTACTATCCGCTGCTTCGACCGATGCGCCAGTTTGTTCGGCCGGTGTGCTCGTTATCCGTCAGACCGATCAGAGGCATATCCTGTCCGATCGGTGGGTGTTCTTTTTGGTCTACTTTTGAGCGTTGTTTCCTCTATTTTTGTGCTTTGGATCCACCGAACGCTCTAGTTGTATGAGAAAAACAAAGAATTACTCTCATTTGGACCGATTAGCGATCAACAAGTCAGAAATTTAAGTAAGGAGATAAAAAGTGCAAAACGATGCAATTCATCCTAGTCTTAACCCGAAAAAGAGAATAAAAAGACTAAAACAAGACTCGATTATGTACAGATTCATAACAAAAATGTACGAATCAACCACCCCTTGCTTAATTGGTTTGTTCGTCCTCGAACAAACGAAAGGATCAGAATCAAGAGAAGTGAAAGTAATTAGAGCTATGAGTCATGTCGTGCATATAGTTTAGTTTTGCAATTATAAACACTTTCGCTGAAACCATAAAGCTAACTCGTATTACCTTTTCACCTTAAAATCGAAAGAATGCATCCTCTCAAAAGGGTAATATATTATGGTCCACTCATTCGCTAGTGTTTTCAACAGGTAAGTGTATACGCTCGGATCATCATAATCATGCATTCAATGACTCGTGAAAATCAAAGACTCATACATCGCATAAGTGTGCACATTCAATCAAGAATCGGATTAGGGCTTTTAAGGGTTGTAATGTCGGCTCTTTGGTAAGGTATGTCATATATAGAGATGTGTGGCTAACTTGCGGACAAACGCAATCAATACCTCACTCAATCCAAACCTTTAAGCATAGAGCGTAATTTTTGCTCCTCATCCTTCCCACACAACCATATACCATTATTTTTAGCCTTTTATAGCTAAAGCTCTTTTCAACCCCCAAAACCCGAATACTTGCTTTAACCAAGAGGCTTATTTTTATTTTCTAGATGCTCTTTTGAACTTAAGCAACCTTATTAATTTTTATTATTATTATTATTTTATTTTTTTTAACTGTGCTCCCCCTTTTTCATAATAGTGTCCCACTAATTTCCACCCTGCATTTGTCAGTCATATCTCATTAACCAATGATAAATAAAACTCTCATCTCACAAACTTAAACGAAATAAGAGCTGCAATAATGCTCGTGGCTAACAAAGAGATGGAATAAAGGATCTAAGGGGCTCCTTGGGACTTTTAGTAGTTTCTATTTATGAATAAGGCTGGAAACGGGTTTTATATGTGCCTAAGACCCAATGTACACATGCGATTAAGAGACCTTTCAAAACACTTATCGAATCACAACATGAAATGATGATAAACACACAAGGCTTCTCACTAGGGTTTAATTCAAATTTTGAAAACAAGGTGATCGAGCTTTTGAAGTTTTGCAGAATTGGTAACGACAAAGTGTTGTTTTAAATACATATATAACGGGTTTTTGAAAAATTGCACTTAAACAAGCTCAAAAGACTCTAAATATCATACAACATAATACTTGATTTCGACAGGCATGCCAATACAAACACAAATAAGCATGGGCAAATATTCAACAAAAGTCGACGTAATCAATTGGTTGACTAGCATTTTGTTACGAAAATGTGACTATGTTACTAAAAATGGTTAGAACTAAGCATGCATAGGATTCTAAACGATTACTTGAGGACTGCGCAATTGTCCGACCGGTTATAGAGCTCGACCGATCGGACTGGAGTCCAGTGGACATTGTCCGATCGGTCGTCTCTGTGTCACCGACCGGACAGTGCCATCCCCTCCCCCTATCAAGAGAATACAGCAATCTCCTGGTTGCTAAAACACTAACATGAACTTAGGGAATTGAAAAGTTCCAAGAACCAACGCATGCAAATGAATAAACCCCGAGTTAACCATAGTCATCCCATCACGAACATAAAAGAAATAAAAATACATCAAATAAATCCAAATAAATAGTAAATAGTCTAGAAAGCGAATAAAAAGTGGATAGAGTGGTGATAAAGATAGTGGGGCATGGGCCCACCTACTGGTCCATGTCGTCCAGAGGCAGAGGTGGGTAGCGATGCTCGAGACGGGAGAGGCTCTCGTCAATTTGAACAAGGTATCCATGATTCGCCTCGACGCTTCCGGTCAATCGGGCAAGATGTTGAGTAGTTTCCACCCAGCTATTGCCCAAAGTCATTAACGTGTTTCGGAAGTAACGAGCCTCCTCCCAAGCTTCCTCACGCACAGCCCAGGTGTCCTGTCGAGCGTTTCTCCCGTGCTCTTCCTGATGGATGCGCAATTGCCCCATTTGATCCTTCTTGCGCGCTTGAAAATCCTGCTGCTGCTGCCACTGCTCGTCTAAAAAATACACGCCGTCCCCATACTCTCCATGATCATAAGTCCGGGAACCGGTGTTCCCATTTCCTCCATTGTATTCATTCATGTTGTCCTCCTCATTCTCCTCGTCATCATCTTCCTCATCATCGTCATCGGCATCGTCGTTGTCGGTGTTCTTGATTTCTTCGTCTATTAACCTCTCTGAAGTCAACATGAACGTCGGGATATCTATGTTTCGACCATTAACTGTACGACTCTCGACCATCATCGCTACACTCGAGTACACGATGTCATCGTCATAAGGATCACAGCCGTGGTGTCGAGCAAGCACAGTGATAAAAGCTCCTAGAGTGAGCTTTGCCATTTTCTTTTCCCTCACTTGTTGAATGTTCTCGATTGCAAAAATCAATAGTGTATAAATTTTTGCATTGCCACGGTGGTACACAATCCACAAAGCCTTCAACTCGGTGGATGAAATCCTAGTGGCGTCTTCCTTCCCCAAGAAAACTTGCATGAAGAACTTGTAAGTGAGATAGACGGCGTTTGACCGCAATGATGTCGAATTGAAGCAGCACCCGGGTTCCGGTGGTGCTCCAGAAATCTTGGTCCACCAAGTGCCTTTGTCGTAGTCGTCTAGCTCAAATCCCTCGTTGGGTCCTATTTGGCTATCAATTCCAAAAATTTCGTTGAGGTCACAAATGAAGGTACGGAACATTTGGTTTCGGAAGCGACACTCGAAAGTTCCATCAGCGAGTGATTTGAACGTTGTGAAGAACTCAAGCATAAGAGTCCGATATCCGGGTTGATTAACATCGGCCCACTTCATTAGCCCGAGGTTCCCGATTTCCTTAACGAATTTTTCGGCCGTCTTGTCACCGATTGTGACTTTCTCCTCCCAGAATTCGAGATTGATGAAATGGGGGTGATAGACGTCCCGCTTAATCAAGAAATTGTAAAGCGTAGTCTCACGTTCGTCCTTGAGGTCAAAGGGGGCCAACCCTCCCCGGGTGTTGCTCGAGACGCAGCCAGTAGTTTTTCCACGTTGTTGACGAGAAGAAGATGCCATGACGGAGTTAAAAATTCACAAGAAGCAACCGAACTTCTCACAGAATTTTCGTCGAACACTTAGTGCGCGCCTCAGAAACTCAAGCAAATCAAGCTCAATTTGCACAACCCCAACTCCAAATACCACAAAACCTGCAATCCAATGTCCCAAACAATTCAATAAGTTTGAGTTCCAGCCATTATACCTTGGAGTTATCCGTTTTTGGCGGGTTGGTGAAGCTTGGTGTTTTATGAAGGATTTGTGCTTGTTTCACCGAATTATCTGGACGGATGCAATTGGGTGTGTCTTGTCTCCGATCGGACGTGTTGTTGCTCTTAATTCTATGATTAGTGAAGTGTGGAAGAACAATTTGAGAGCTATGCACTGCAAAGGAGAGAAATTGGAGTGTTTAGGGCAAAATTTGCGAATGGGCCGACAGCAGTTTTATAAACTGCGCCGTCGTCCGATCGGTCAGTGTCGTGGTCCGATCGGACTGGAGTCCAGTGGGCTCTGTGCGATCGGTCGAGGTTCTTGACCGACCGGTCTGCACTGTTCGTCATTTTTTTTTGTTTTTTTTAAATTATAATATATTATATATATTAATTATTATTACTATTATTATTATGGTGCCCTGCAAAAATTCAAGAACGGAAATCAAGTATGATCAAGTTAATCCACGCAATTAATCTTTTATTTAATAATTCGAGCAAAATCGCTCGTTATTTTGATAATCAAGAACATCACAAAAGCTTAAACATTATTTAATTAAGTTCCCTTGACGGCCTAATAACTACTTAGGTCTGAAAACTAGCTCATGAAGTTCTTCCACCTGCTCTTCGAGGTCAATAATCCTACCCTTTAGACGTATGATCTCAGCATCAGCATCGTCCAGGATGTCGTAGAGACGCTCGATGTTTTTAGTCAGAGCGACCTCCTCGGTAAGAAATTCGTGGAGATCGGTCTGTAGTTTATGGAAATTCCGACGATACTCTTCCACCTCTTCTTCTAACTTCTTGACTGTATCTTCGTACTTCTTCCTCGCCACCCAACCATAGGCAGTGTTATTATGATGATTCATGGTGTTGGATGATGGATAATGCTTGGAAATATGAAAGATGAGAAGAAGGATTGGTGTGGAGGTTGAGGGCTTGAGGGTGGGTTTATATAGGTTTGAGAGTGGAGATAAAAGGATTTTCAGAATCAAATAAGATCAAGAGAAGGGGAAATAAAATATTTGCTTAACCTTTTATAAAATATACCCCAAAAATAAAGATCCTCTTACCTCAGAAATTATTGCCGAAATATCTTATCCAATTGGCTTCCTTTGCATGGTGATACTCCTTCCAAAAATAGGCTCTCACACCTACCGTCCGATCGGTGACATTACTCTTCCGATAGGACACCACAACAAGGAGTTGTCCGACCGGTTGCATGTAGGTCACCGATCAGTCGGTCCTGGAAATTCATACTTCGCTTCGGAACCTGCGGTGGCACCTGCCAAATATTCTACCCGATGGATATACATATATATATATATATATATATATATATATATTTATATATATAAAGTGAAAGAAAGAAGAAAAGAGAAAAGAAGAGCTTGGGTTACCTCCCAAGAAGTGCAACGTTTAACGTCTTATGCTTGATGGTACCTCAGTCGTTCGTCAAGTTTCTTGGGGGGGATCATTGAGTATCACTACTTCATGATCTTTTTGCGAAATTGGTCCCCCGTGGTATAACTTCACGCGGTGGCCGTTGACTTTGAAGGTAGAGTTGATCTTCTCATCAAGCAATGTCACGGCCCCAAAATCGTTGATGTTGGTGATCAAAAATGGACCGCTCCACTTCGACCTCAATTTTCCTGGGAAGAATTGAAACGAGAGTTAAAAAGCAAGGCTAACTTACCGATTTTCAAGTTTTTATGGACGAGATTCTTGTCATGTGTTTCTTTCATTTTTTGCTTGCTCGCCCATGCTGTTTCGTATGACTCGTTTCAAATCTCCTCCAATTCACTCAGCTCAAGCTTCCGATATTCCACTGCCTCATTTAAATCAAGATTCAACGTGTGAATTGCCCATTCCGCTCTATGTTCCAACTCTACGGGAAGGTGACAAGCTTTTCCATAAACCAACCAAAATGGGCTCATGCCCAACACCATTTTGTAGGCAGTACAGTAAGCCCACAATGCATCAACCAGCTTTGCTGCCCAGTCTTTGCGATTTGGTTTCACGGTTTTTTCCAAAATAGCCTTGATTTGCCTATTGCTCGTCTCTACTTGGCCCGAGGTTTGTGGGTGGTAAGGGGTTTCCACCTTGTGATGCACCCCATACTTGATCATTAGTTGATTAAAAGCTCTATTGCAGAAATGGCTACCCCTATCGCTTATGATCGCTCTCGGCACTCCGAATCGGCTGAAGATGTTCTCTTGGGTGAATTTGAGAACGATCTCGAAGTTAGCTTTCCTTGTGGGAATTTCCACCAATCATTTTGATACGTAATCGACTCTTACGAGTATATACTCGTACTCTCCACTCCTCGAAAAGGGACCCATGAAATCGATGCCCCATATGTCGAATATCTCGACCACTTGATTGGGTACTAAGGGCATCTCGTCCTTCCTTCCTATCGTCCCCGACCGTTGGCATTTATCACATGTTTTGCAATATTGATGTGCATAGGCGAAGAGTGAGGGACAGTAGAAATCGGTTTGGAGGACTTTGAAGGCCGTTTTCTGGATTCCGAAATGCCCTCCCTCATCATGGCAAAATCTTAACACATCAATCTTCTCTTTGTCCGGTATGCATCTCCTAAAAATCCTATCCTTGCAACGCTTGTAGAGATAAGGATCGTCCCAAAAGAAACTCCTGCATTTAAACAAAAATCTCTTTCTTTCTTGCGAAAAAAGATGGTTAGGGATAATCTTACAAGCAAGGAAATTAACAAAATTAGCATACCATGGTTCATTGATTTCTTCGATGGCATTCGCACTTTCATAAGGAAACACGTCATCTACAAACTCAACCTTATTAGGCTCCCCCTCCAATAGCATGCGGGACATGTGATCAGCAACCACATTTTCGCTCCCTTTCCTATCCTTAATTTCAACGTCGAATTCTTGTAAGAGAAGAATCCAACGAATCAATCTAGGTACTTTGTATTTTGGCGAATAAGTGACGAAGCGCTTCATGATCAGTGTGCACAATGACCTTGGAACCAACAACGTAAGAACGGAACTTATCTAATGAGAACACTACTGCAAATAGTTCACGTTCCGTAGTGGTGCAATTGCGTTGGGCGCTGTTTAACATATAACTAGCATAGTAAATGACCCTAAGCATTTTATCCACTCGTTATCCTAAGGCTGCCCCGACTGCCTCGTTTGAAGCATCACACATAATCTCAAAAGGGAGAGACCAATCAGGTGCAACTACAACTGGTGCTTGTGTCAATTTTTCTTTTAAAACATTAAAAGCTCTAAGAAACTCACCATCAAATTCGAAAGGCATATCTTTCCCAAGAAATTTACATAACGGGTGACAAATTTTTGAAAAATCTTTAATGAAACGTCTATAAAATCCCGCATGTCCCAAAAAGCTCCTAACACCTTTGACATCCTTAGGGGGTGGAAGAGTTTCAATAACGTTGATTTTTGCTTTATCCACTTCCAACCCCTTACTCGACACCACATTTTCCAATATAATCCCGCTCTTTACCATTAAATTGGACTTCTCCCAACTCAAAGTTAAATAAGACTCGACACAACGTTCAAGTACTTATGTCAAATTTTTCAAACAATGAGAGAAAGAAGAGCCAAATACCGAGAAGTCATCCATGAAAGCTTCGAGGAAGTCGTCGATGAACTCGGTGAAGATAGAAGTCATATATCTCTGAAAAGTCGCAGGGGCATTGCATAAGCCAAAGGGCATTCTCCGGTAGGCAAATGTGCCAAAGGGGCACGTGAATGTGGTCTTCTTCTGATCCTCCGGGGCTATCGCAACTTGGTAGTAACCAGAAAGGCCATCCAGAAAGCAATAGTATTCATGCCCTGCTAGCTTGTCGAGTAATTGGTCCATGAACGGGAGTGGAAAGTGGTCTTTCCTCGTCGCTGCATTGAGCTTCCGATAGTCAATGCACATACGCCACCCGGTGGTTAGGCATGTTGGGACGATTTCCCCCTTTTCATTCTCCAATATCATGATGCCTCCTTTCTTTGGGACAACGTGCACCGGGCTAACCCACTCGCTATCGGAGACGGCATATATAATCCCTTCGTCGATTAGTTTGAAAATCTCCTTCTTGACCACCTCTTTAAGCGTAGGGTTCAAACGTCTCTGCCCCTCTCGTACCGGCTTCACTCCTTCTTCTAGATCGATCCGGTGCATACACGTGACCGGACTTATCCCCTTGATGTCACCGATACTCCATCCAATCGCTTGCTTGTATTTCTTGAGAACCTCAATTAGTTCTCTTTCTTCATGCTCAGCTAACTCCGCAAAGATGACTACGGGTTTTCTCTCATTGGACTCGAGAAACACGTACTTGAGATGGCTTTGAAGCGGTTTCAGCTCCAACTTGGGCTCCAAAGTGGGTCCAATGGGCGAATCAAACTTGGGCTATTCATTAATTTCAAAAAGAGGGACCACCCCCTCCGCGTTCGAATCAAACTCGTCGTCCTCGACATCATTGTTCTCAACTGGTACAATGACAAATAGTTCGCTCACGCATTGGTCCACCGAGTCAAGGTAAGAGCAATCGGGACGAATCATAGGTGATGGAATTTTTTGAATATCCTTGAACGAGAACGTCACTGATTCACCTAACACAGAAAGTGTCATTTTTCCTCGTCCAACATCGATTAAGGTGTGCGATGTTGCCATGAAAGGTCTGCCCAAGAGGATGGTATGCTCTTTGCTTGTTTCGTCTACTTCCCCAACATCCAGTATGACAAAGTCCACAGGGACTACCAATGACCCGACCTCCACTAGAACATCCTCGACCACTCCCAAAGGATATCTTAATGAACGATCTGCCAATTGAAGTCGTAAAATCGTTGGCTTCATTCCTCCAAGGTTGTATTGCTTGTATAGGGCGTAGGGCATCAAATTGATCCCCGCTCCTAAGTCGAGCATTCCACGTGCTTTTTTCCCATCTCGAAGAGTTATCGTAATGCAAAAACTCCTTGGATCCTTTGCCTTTGGTGGCAATGTATGGTGGAAAATTGTGCTCACTTCCTTGGATAATACCATTCATTCATTCACTTCCATTTTCCTCTCTTTGGTCGCAAGTTCCTTGAAAAACTTGACGTAGGCGGGCATCGCCTTAATCACGTCGAATAATGGGAGGTTCACATTCACATCTTTCAGCATATTGTAAAGCTCCATGAACTTTTTGCTCTCCTTTGCTGGTTTGAGGCGATTGGGAAATGGTAAGGCGTCCCTTATGACTCGTTGTGGTCTTTGTTCTTCGTCAGCCCTCTTGTCCAGTCGGTCAGTCTGTTTTGATCGATCGGAAGAAGTCGTCTGCCCTCCACTCCGATCGGATTCTGAGCCATTCCGATCGGAGAATGTGCACTTTTCTCTAGTCCGATCGCATCTTGGATTATTTCGATCGGGCAATGTCTCATGTTCTTCAGTCCGATTGGTGGTTTGCGTAGTCCGATCGGAGGTATCGTTAGCTGCGTTCTTTTATCTCTCAACCATTCCTTCCTCAATGCTTGGACTAGATTCTCCTTTATCTCTCAACCAGTCAGTGAGCCAGGAGCATATGGGTTACGTGATTTGGTGCATTCTCTCAACCATTCCTTCCTCAATGCTTGGACTAGATTCTCCTTTATCTCTACCATCCATACTTTTCTTGTCAGCGGAATCTTCACCCTCGAATCCTCGTATTCTATTATCAACTTGCTTCCCCCCACGTAACACATGCACCGCCATTGATTGTTCGGGTTGGCTGGGTAGCTTCCCCGGATCACTTGCCGTCTTTGCCATAGAAGCTGAGAGTTGACCTATCATCATCTCTAACTTTTCCAGTTGCTTCCTCGTCCGCTTGCCTTCCTCGATTGTACGAAGTGTTTCCTCCCGATTTCGTAGAGTCTCATGCTCTAGTTGTTGACGCCATAGTCTTAGTTCGTCGTCGGGGTTGATTGGAAGCGACATTTGCTGCTGTTGTGGCACTTGCTGATATTTTTATTGCGGTGTTTGTTGGTACTGTGGTTGTGGCGCTTGTTGGTATGGTCGCTGTGGTGTATGATATTGTTGCGGAGGGTGTTGTGAATAGCTATTTTGCCCCTTACTTTGATAAGAGTTGTATCCACTCGGCTCTCCTTGATTCTTGTTCGGGGGTGGTTGTGGGTCCATTTGCTTGGAGTTGAGCACGTAATTCGAGCTTTTGGGGGCATAACTCGAACTTGAGTGTATTGTCCAGTAAACTTCTTCCCATACTTGTTAGTGGCCTGATAATTTTGGACGGCATTTATCTCCCCTTCCTCTTCGTCGTCGAACACCACGTTACAAGTGTCAGCATCATGTCCCACTTCGCACATCTTAGGCAGAGGTGTCGAAGGTTCCTCCTCTCCTTTCATTTTACTCGTTAAAAGTGCAACTTGCTTTGTCAGCTCCTCGATTTGGATTGTTGGCACTTTGTATTTCCTTGTTTGGAAACTCGTTTGTTGCGATTTTTCGCTCATAAGATCGAACAATTCCTAAGCCTCCGTAGCGGTCAATTCCCCAAAATCTCCGGCTTTCACCTCTACTTGCTGTTTGTACACCGGAAATAGCCCTTCATGGAAGTAATTGTTGACCGTCTCGGCGCTATTGTTGTGGTGTGGACATTTCTGTAAGAGCCCTTTATATCGTTCTCATGCATCGTAGAACAACTCCCCCTCCATTTGTTCAAAGTTTGTGATCTCCCTTCGCAATTTGGCAGTTGTTTGAGCGGAATAGAACCTACTCACACACTTTTTATACACCATCTCCTAATTAGTTAAAGAATTGGGCTGCAACGATAAAAGCCAATGCTTTGCCTTGTCCTTTAAGGTCGTCGGAAAGCATTTCATCCTCAATTAATCCTCATGTATTCCAAGATGCGGAATTCTGCTCACCACGAGGTAAAATTCCCTAATGAAATTCAGAGGGTCTTCATTGGGCATGCCGTGAGAAGTAGGAAGTTGGTTTACGCTGCCCGCTTTTAAATCATAGTCTCTCGCAGCGGGGCCTAAGACTATTGCACTAGTGTATGAACCAATTGTTGGGAAGAGGAGGTCTCCTTGACGGCGTTCATTAGGGTATCGGCGCTCTCTCCTTCCTCCAAAGTTAGTTCGTGCGCCAAAATTCCTTTCCTCTCCGTACTCCTCGTAGTACCCATAATCACACTCTTCCTCGAAATTTCCATGGTATTCATAGCCATCATTCCGGTAATCCCCCCTTTGCCAAGCGTTGAACGGTCGCCCCTCTCTCCTATTTTGATTATGATTCCGCTCTTACTCGAATTGTCCGAATCCTTGGAGGTTTCGTTGGTTGTTTTGGGGTTGGGGCCCACCATGACCACCACTATTGTGTTCGAACTCTCGATTTGCACGAGCATTGTAAGCTCGAACTTCTTCGCGGTTTTGAAATCGTTGAGGAGGTTGTTGGTAAGTAGGGTTCTCTTGCATCATGATTTGATGGTTATCCCTAGGTAGTGGCTCCCCGTTGTTTGCTTGGTCCGGCTCTCTTGGTTCCTCGTTATGTAGTAGAGGTGGATTTCTTGGTTCTTCGTCCTCATTGTTATCCGTTTGCTCTTGTACATGCACATCATCAATTGGTGGCACGTCGTATGGATAATCACGAGGAGGGGTTTGGTTATTTCGTCCTCTCCCTATCCCACCATTCATTCCTCCTCTTCCTCCATTCTCACGTCCTCCAAGAGGTAGATTCTCCGCCATGATGGTTGAACTTATTTCCAAAAGATTCCCTTCAGTGGAAGGAAGTAATTATCTCGGTCTCGACACACGTTCGATGCTATTGATGTATGGGGTCAATTCTCCTCTAAGGCTTCGTGACCTTGCATCAACAACAAACAATCACCGTATCAAGAGGAAAACCATAAACATTATACAATTAACGACACATAAGCAATAACACAAATAAACATCATCAAAACCTTTACCATTCCCCGGAAACGGCGCCAAATTTTGAGCCGAACATTTGTGTTCCTTTCAAAATTAATTACCGGTTAACCGATACGTGTCTACGCTTTGAAAAGGAGTTTGAGTTCGCCCACAAGATAACGGGGTTACTTGTATACTAGTAAGTTAACTCGGGTCGATCTCCCGAGGAATGGGAATCGGATTCAATGATGCTTATTATTCTAATATCACAAATTCTATCTAAAACACACGGTCAAATGGGGTTTTGGAAAGGATTCAATTTCAATAACTTAAAACAATAACGAACACTTCTTGTCTCGAGGGTGTCAACCTCTCAACAAGGGATTAGAATAGCAAAATGGGTGAACCAAATAAGAGCCTTTCCTAATTGTACCAATGATCATAAACATGCTTTTGACTAATAATACATCAATTATAACAAACTAATGTTTGAACACATTTAACAACCAAATAACACTAACGGTTCTAAATTAAACGATTCACGAGATTATTTCAAATTCCAACTATTACTAACAATAACTTCAATACGAAAAATGCCTAATCAATCACAATTTCATTCTCAATCGAATAGCAATATCTCAAAACTCAATAACATGAAATATGATCTCCAATACTTCAACAAACTATCAACAGGGCCGGCCCTAGGGCAGGGCAGCCTGGGCTCCCGCCCAGGGCCCAATGTATTTATGGGGCACCAGCCCAGTAAAAGTCCATTATATATATATATATATATATATTACATTACAGAACAAAGATTGCAGCGCCCAGCAACTTTTCATCTCCCCCTCTTCAATTCTGCCGACTTTAGATTCTCCCCATGACTCTCCTTCCAAATTCCAATGAGGTAGGCAACGTTCAAATTTTTTTAATTAAATTAGTTGATTATTTATAAAATCCCTCTCTATTTCTCTAATTATTATCTTCTAATTTTTCTAATTATCTTCCTTTTGCTTGAATCAACTAAAAATCATTCCCTTTTCAGTTATTGTACTATAATTTCGGGTTTCAAGCAACAGTTCCCCACGAAATCATCTTCAATTGTCGATCGAGCGAGGTGAGTTTCGATTTAATCATCTTCAAATCATTATATAGAATAATTATTTTTAAGTTATTACAGTAGGATTCGTCTGTGGACGAATTAAAATATTACATTCTTCATCTTTATCAGAGTAATTTTTTCTTGATTTCTTAAATATCAATAAAGTCGTAGCTGCTAATATATAAGATTCTAGAGTTATATTTCTTAATTTTTATGCATGATTTACTGTTTTGATATTAGTAACAAGGTCAATAGGAAAGGTAAAAGAGTGCTACTATTAATGAGTTCTGGTGAATCTCATCAATAAAACACGAGAAGCACTGGAAAGAAAAAGAAAAAAATTGGTGCTGAAAAATTATACACATATATCTATCAGTATATACTTGATTAGATGGTATTCATTTGTTGTTGAAGTGAATAAATGGGTGAAATATGTATAAACTTATATTCTTTTGCTTGTCTGCAGCAGGTCAAATTCTTTTTTTTTTTATTGTTTTGCTCATAAAACATTAAAAGAAACTCAAAATAGTAGTACACACATATGAGGAGAACCAACCAAGAAATGAATCCACTTAATTATTAATAATTATCATAAGGCATAAATAAATTGACTATTATGTTTTTTAAATGTCCCATAAACAGATGCCTTGTGTAATATATATACAGAATTATATGTCCAACATAATTGACTTTCTGTAATTTAAGAATCCTATAATTATTAAATGTCCAGCATAAATAGATGCCTTAATTAGAGTAATAATTATTATTACTATTATTATTATTATTATTATTAATATTACTACTTTAAAGTTTTATGTTTTTTTTTGTCTACAGGGATTCTTCAACTTTTGGCAAATTGCAAATTATATTACAAACCTTGCTCATCTCAAATCCAGGTTTATCTATTATTAATTTCTTTTGTTTTGAATTTGATTGCTGTAAAATTCAAAAAATGTTTCCTAGGAAACAACTTTATGGGCATCAAAAATGAAAAAAAAAAAAAAAAAAAAAAAAAAAAAAAAAAACAACGAGGAAGTGGCTCAATCTTTAAGAGGATCAATGGATAGGTTCATTATTAAAAATACGCATGCTTTATGTGAAAAAAAGAGTTGGTGGAGACACTTTAACGGAAATTGAGCCGACAAATAATAGGGAGAACTTAATTGATAATGATGTGAATGAAGATATTGATGATATAAGTGCAAATGAAGGCGATAAAATGAAGTTGTTGATCTTTCTTGTGGTACTAAACATTGTCATGATAACGTTGAAAGTAGTGTTGATAAGAATATTTATGATCCTAGAGTTTGGGATTCTTTAGATGATAAAATGAGATTCTTACTAGTAGAAATGGGGCCTAAAAGAATAATTTATGATAAGTATCCTCTTGATGGAGTCTCAAGACACTTTTCTAATAAATCTTATGTCCAAACAATATCAAGTGGAGAGACTTGTGATAGAAAATGGTTAGTATACTCTAAAGATTTAGATAAGGTTTTTTATTTTTGTTGTAAGTTGTTTAAAAAAATGCATTCTAGAAGTCAATTAGCAAGTGAGGGAAGCAATGATTGGAGACATATGGGTGTGAGACTTATTGAATATGAATATAGTATTGAACACCTTTCTAACATGAGAGCTTGGGTTGAACTAAAGGCTAGATTATGCAAGAATCAAACAATTGATAAAGAATTGCAAGATCAAATAAAAAAGGAGACTTCACATTGGCGGGATGTTATGTTCAAATGTCTTGCTATAAATAATTTGGCATTTCGTGGAACAAATGAAAAACTATATGAAGATTCTAATGGTAACTTTTGTGGCCTTCTAGAGATGATTGCACAGTTTGACCCGATAATGCGAGACCACTTTCAAATGATTAGAGATAAGAAAATTCATTACCACTATCTAAGTCATAAAATTCAAAATGAGTTAATAGCTACTTTAGCGTCTAAAGTGAAAAATACAATTTTCAAAAAAATTAAAGTGGCAAAGTTTTTCTCAGTTATACTTGATTGTACACCAGATGCGAGTCACAAAGAGCAAATGACTTTGATAGTAAGATGTGTAGATGTGTCAAGTAATCCGGTACACGTTGAAGAGTATTTTTTAGAGTTTATACAAGTGGAAGATACATCTGGACTTGGGCTTTTCAATAAATTACAAGATGTACTTAAGTCACTTGATCTTGATATTAATAATGTGAGGGGAAAAGGTTATGATAACGGTGCTAATATGAAAGGAAAACATCAAGGTGTTCAAAAGAGATTACTTGAAATAAATCCTAGAGCATTTTACATGCCATGTGGTGCTCATTCTCTTAATTTAGCACTTTGTGATATGGCTAACTCGTGTCTTAAAGCAAAATCCTTTTTTAGATCATGTCAATGTGTTTATACGGTATTTGCAAATTCAGCAAAGCGGTGGAATATTTTACTTGAACATATTGATGGTTTAACTTTAAAATCACTATCAGCCACACGTTGGGAAAGTCATATTGAAAGCGTCAAAGCAATAAAATCTCAAACTTTCCAGATAAGAGAGGCTTTATATAAATTAGCTGAAATTAGTGAAGATCCCAAATTGAGTAGAGATGCTAGAAGTTTAGCATCAGGCGAACTTTCTAGTTTCGATTTTTTCTTGAGTTTGGTTATTTGGTATGATGTTTTGGATAAGATTAACTTGGTCAGTAAGAAATTACAGTCTGAAGATATGCGTATTGATGTTGTTGTGGAATTTTTGGATGGACTTATTTTATATTTTAAAGAATATAGGAATAGTGGACTTAATTCTGCTATGATAAATGCTAAAGAAATTGCTAATAAAATGGGAGTTGAGCCGGTATTTTTTGAAAAACGTTGTATTTGTAGAAAGAGGCATTTTGATGAAATTCCAAACACTGGAAGGGTAGAGCAGTCAGCTGAAGAATCATTTAGAACTGATTATTTTCTTGTTATAGTTGATATTGCTATTTCTCAATTACAAAGTAGGTTTGAACAATTGCAATTGTTTCAATATATGTTTGGTTTCTTATTTGATGCTTCAAAGCTGGTTTCATTAGATGATGAGGAATTGAAAAGATCTTGCATAAATCTTGAACATGCTTTAAAAGTTGAGGATATTTTAGATATTAATGGAAATTATTTATGTTCAGAATTACAAGTGTTACAATTAATGTTACCAAATGAATCATATGAAACCAATGACCCATGGACATCCATTAAAATAATGAAATTTGCAAAAGATATGGATATGTTTCCTCATGTGATGATTGCTTATAGAATATTATTGACTTTACCTGTAACTAAGGCATCGGCCGAAAGAAGTTTTTCTAAATTGAAGTTGATAAAATCTTATTTACGAACAACCATGACTCAGGATAGATTGAATGGATTAGCAATTTTATGCATCTAAAAGGATATTACGGAAAGTCTTGATTATGGAGATATAATTGATGATTTTGCAGCAAAGAATGCTAGAAGGAGCCTCTTTAAGTAACTCGACATTTGTTTTGTTTTAGATTTCCCTATTACTTTTATTTTATTTTATTTTTGTTTATTTAGTAGGTTTGTGGTGGACCGGCTCGGGTGACTCTTTGATGCGGCTAAGAAAATCTTTGGAAATGGAAGCACTTGAATTTTTCAAGAGGTTGTCGTCGTGCCTTTTGCTAGTCAAGCACCATTTATATCATGTATTTTTTTAAAATTATTTATATTATCGAATTATTTTGTGAAGAAAAACCATGTATTTGTTATTATTTATCAATTAGTCGTTTCTATTATGTACTATCTTATCATTTCAAAAAAATACTAGAGACATTATTTATAATTTAGCACAGGGCCTAAAATTATTCAGGACCGGCCCTGACTATCAATAAAACATCCAAAAGCAATTGTTCATCCTATCATCAATAATCCAAAACACAAGGGTATGAATTCAAAATACCACTTCTTTAACAAACGCTCAGCGAAACATTATCTAACATATTCTCCAACTATTCATAACAAATCCCCAATCGAACTACTACGAAAACGTCAAAGTTACGAGTTCAGAAATTACTAATCGTTGAACTATTTTCAACGCGCGAAGATGATGAACGAGTGCACTTCTAGAGTTGCGTGGAATCCCAAGGCTTGTCACGAACCCAGAATCCTCGCGTCGAACGTCGGCTGCTGCGAATCGAACCTTGATACGGCGTTGTACGGGTTTATGCTAGAGGTATGAGAGATGTGTCAAATCTCTCTACCTTTGGTTGTTTGGTGGCTTCTCTAGCCTTGTTCAAGTCTCCAAAACTGAATTCCCCGAACCCTAGCCTCATCTGGCGTTTTTAAGAAAGCTTTGGCCATTTCGTAACTGAAAATTTCCGAAAATCTGCATGCGTAACATACATGTCCTATCGGAAAAAGGCTACTGTCCGCTGCTTCGATCGGTGCGCTAATTTATTTGGACGGTGTGCTCATTATCCGTCAGACCGATCAGAGGAATATACTGTCCGATCGGTGGGTGTCCTTTTGGGGCTACTTTTGAGCGTTGCTTCCTCTATTTTTGTGCTTTGGATCCACCGAACGCTCTAGCTGTATGAGAAAAACAAAGAATTACTCTCATTTGGACCGATTAGCGATCAACAAGTCGGAAAGTTAAGTAAGGAGACAAAAAGTGCAAAAAGATGCAATTCATCCTAGTTTTAACCCGAAAAAGAGAATAAAAAGACTAAAACAATACACGATTATGTACAGATTCGTAACAAAAACGTACGAATCACTGGGCTGATGTTGAGATGGTGTTCATCCACCTCTGGGTCTATCCCGACCAGGTCTTGGGGAGACCAGGCAAATATGTCTACGCTACTCCGCAGTAAAGCCACCAAATCTACCAACACTTCAGGGTTGAGGGTCGTCCCAACCCGAAGGACTCGACTACCATCTCCCGGCACTACCTCCACCGTCATCAAATTCTCCTCTCTCCGAGTTAGTTCTGGTCTGTCTTCCTCAATCCTATCCCTCTTGGCCTGTCTCTCTTCCTCGTTCCACCGAATGCTTTCCA
Source organism: Phtheirospermum japonicum (assembly GCA_014905375.1). Classification (NCBI taxonomy): domain Eukaryota; kingdom Viridiplantae; phylum Streptophyta; class Magnoliopsida; order Lamiales; family Orobanchaceae; genus Phtheirospermum; species Phtheirospermum japonicum. The sequence goes on from BMAC01000740.1 coordinate 460,959, forward strand.
CGTATGTCTGGCGAGATGCATACTGGTCTCCTCGGACCTCGCCCACTCCATCCTGAGCTGGGAATTTTAATTTCATGTCGTAGACCAAAATTACTGCCTGAAATTTGTTCAGGGATGGTCTCCCCATCATAACATTGTAAGAGGAGGCTGCATCCACTACCAAGAACCTGACAGTCCTAGTCTGCCTAAACAGCTCTTCCCCTAGCATAACCAAGAGGTTCACTGCACCCAGTGGTTTCAATGCTCCTCCTGCAAATCCCACCAGCGAGGTCGTGACCTCTTTTAACTCCACGTCCAAGTTCATTTTCCTGAAACAGTCATAAAACATGGTCTCCGCCGAACTTCCGGTGTCCACGATGATTCGCCGGACATTGTAATTAGCTATGGTAGCCATGATGACTAGGGCGTCAGAGCTAGGATCATATCTTCGTCTTCAAAAACAAAACAAACATTCGTACTTGGGGCCACCTGTCCAATTTCTTTTCCTTTTCTGGTTAGGTCTTTCGCAGCGCGCACATAGTTATTCTGGGTTCGTCTGGAATGTTCATCCCATTCGCCCCCTGTGATCACGAGGATCTCTCCCCTCACTTCCTGCGCCTGATCATTTCTTCGCCCGGCACTGCGATTGTCTAAACTATGCTTGTTTTCCTGAGGACGACCTTTCGTATAGGAGTCAGACCTGGGCTCCTCCCTTCGCACCCATACGAACCCTTTGAGGTGCCCAGCCTGCACCATTCTCTCCAACTCATCTTTCAAATGAGTACACTGGTCTGTATCATGGCCGTACTCATTGTGATATCGACAGAATCGGTCAGACCTCTCCTTTCTTGGCTTCTGAGAATAAGTATTGGTCCATTTGAGATCAGGATGCCTCTCGATTGCGTGCAAGATCCCCCCCTGAGGAGTCGCCAGGGGCATGTACTTGTCAAAGCGAGGTCGCCCTCCAGCCAGGTCTGGCCTAGATCTCTTTATCGGCACTCTCTCTTCTCTGTCATACCGATCTCTTTTCTTCTCTCCTTCTTCCTTGATCTTTAAGGCCTCTTCCAAGTGAATATACTTCTCTGCCCGTTCCAAGAGCTCGCCAAACTTCAGTGTTGGCTTCACAACCAGCGACTGGAAAAATTCTCCTCTCCTGAGACCCTGTGCTAGCGCGTTAACTAGGAGCTCTTCCGACGCTGATGTACTTCCAGCTTCGCATTCGTGAATCGATTAATATAAGCACGCGGGATTTCATTCTCCTTTTGCTTTAGACTGAACAACTCCAGTGGCATCTTTTGGTATTTCCTGCAGCTGGTAAACTGATGCAGAAAGGTCGAGCTGAACTCGTCAAAGTTGCTGATAGAACGCGGCGTCAACTGGCTAAACTAGAGCTGGGCTAATTTAGTAAAGGTCATTGGGAAGACCCGACACATGACCGCGTCCGAGAACTTGTGCACAGCCGCTGCGATTTCAAAGCGGCTCAGGTGATCCCATGGATTTGTTGTTCCGTTATACTCGAAGCCCAATGATCTATAGGAGGCCGGGACATCATCACGCTTGACCTCCTTAGTAAACGGCGTGCCCCGTCATGCCGGCACTGCATCAACGCTCGCAATTTTCTTCTTGAACTCTCTGACCTCTTTCTGCAGATTTTGCATCTGCTTCTCGAGGTCTGGGTTAACTTGACTCGATGTCTCGCTATCGGAAGTGGAAGAATTCTCTTCTCTGTCCTGGAAGGGGGTCCGAACTATCAGGGCTAGGGGTGTTTTAGATGGCGGAGTCGAGAACTCCGCAAATTTTTCTCCCTTTCCGATGAGATCAGACAGCTGCCTGAGGAAAATTTCGTTCAGCGATCCGCCATCGACAGGTGTGGATCCACCAGCGGGGCGTTGCGTGGTGCTCGGTCTGGCTGCTGCTAGCAGTCCTGCCCCCACTGGTCTCGCCGGTGACGGTTCTGTCGACTGTGTCATGCCCCACAGTGCGGCCGAACTAGGAGTATCACCCAGTTCTCCCACCAGATTTCGCCGTAGCCAATCCAAAGATCTTAGCTTTGAGATCTTCCCATAGACGGCGCCAATTGTTTCACCCAGAAAACTTGACTACGCCTGAAACTGAGCTTTTGCCTTGTGTAAGCCTGACCTGCACCCAAAAACACGTCAGAAAAGGACCACCTGAGGTTTTCCGGTGGAAATCTCTCCGATGCTTAAGTCAGATAAGCGTTATGAAGTGTTTTAGTGCGCAAGGAAAAGAATGCACCAGAAATGACATACCTTCCTCAGCCTTGAGACTGAGTTATTTATAGTTCTCCCAGTGGGGACCCCATCCGGAATTTTGACAACAAAGGCCGCGAATCAAGGGCCGTTGCACAACCAATTATGACAAGTGGTCCCACTTGTCCCCTTCGGGGAGATCAAGGTGCCAGACCTGCCTTGAGCCTGCTCTCACGATTATCTCATAGGGAATCCTTCTCAAACCAGGCTTATCCTGAGCTGCCATAGTTTCCATATCAACATGTTACCTCAGCTTCCTCTTGGAATATCAGGTCACATCTTCCCCAGGGCCGAGCTGGTTAGGCCTCCTGGTCCTTTTCCCAGTGACGCTGGATCAGGTCTACCCCAATCCAGGTCTGACTACTCATGCCACATCAAGTATATAACAAATATGCCATGTAATTTTTATTTTTTTTACTTTATGATCAATTGGCCATGTGATAAGTAGATCAGGTTTTAGTTTTATTATTATTCCAACCAGATTTTTTTTCGAAATCAATGATGGATTTTTTTTCCTTCGAAATAAACGATCTTACATACTATATTTTGACTCATATCGATTAGAGATTGTTAGATCATATATTATTTATATTATCATTTATACATCTTTGTTTAATTTTTAAGATCTATTTTTTGATCAATTTATAAGTCATGCTTGAATTATGGAGATCAATAATCATGTTAACACAATTAGTGCCGCCACTTTGCAAATTACCATAGTAACAATTGATTTGCATTAACATAGTTTATGTTGACCAAAGCATTCATTAATTGAATACTAAATACTTGATTATCATTTTTTTTACGATATTGTATGATTGTGATTTTTTTTTGTATATTGTGATTTTTTTTATGCCAACCATATTTTAATTGTTTATTATGTATTCCTGAAGAATACTAATAATTATTAATAATCTAGAAGATTATTAAAACAACAATTTTTTGTAATTCCTGAAGAAACACAACCACCTTAACATATTTTAATTATTTATTATGTATTCCTGAAGAATACTAACAATTATTAATAATCTAGAGGATTATTAAAACAACTGAAGAAACACAACCACCTTAACATATTTTAATTATTTATTATGTATTCCTGAAGAATACTAACAATTATTAAAAATCTATAAGATTATTAAAACGATGATTTGTTGTGGTTCCTGAAGAAACACAACCATCTTTACATATTTTAATTGAATATTATGTATTCCTGAAAAATACTATGAGGTCAATATATTAATGTAGTTTGTGGAGAAATACCATATCTCAATATATTCTATTTGAATATTATGTATTCTTGAAAAATACTATGAGATCTACAATTGCTCTTGAAGAAGCAATCTTTTTTTATTATTTTACTATTTTATTTTCATATCATGTGTTTTAATTATATCAATTCAAATTGTTTCTCCTGAAGTAGAACAACTATATATTATTCCGAAAGAATATACTTACGTATTCTTATTTTATGTGATAATTCAATATTCCTGAAGAATATATATATTTTTAAAAGAACCACCATTCATACTTGTACTCAAATTATATCATAATTCAATATTCTTGAAGAATATGGAATTTTTTTAAATCTAAATTAAATCATTGTGATCTTGAAGTATCGCATGTTATGATATATGATACTTATTCCTGAAGAAATTTTAATATTTATGTCCTGTTGACATTATAGTTTTACATCAAATATTTTTTTTCATAAGATTAGTTACCTTTATTTTTTTCGAGCAATTGATGAACGAGAGCGTGTCCACAAGTTCATCAAAAAGTTTTGAGAATCTAGCCACCGGCACATATTTTTCACAAGGTGAATATCCAATTAAGGTACATATTTTCTCTTTTGATATAGACGCCAATCCAAATTTATATGTTTCGACTGTGAAGTTGTTCTTTTTCTTAAAGAACTTTGTAATGAATTATATCCTTTGTTTTTTTGTTTTTTTTGTTTTGTTTTTTTTAAAAGGTAATACAATTAGATAATTCTCTTGAAACTTTATCATGTATTTACATGCATGACATTATAAACTTTATCTTGTTGAATTGATAATCACGGGCAATCATGAAGTATAATCTATGTATTTTATGCATTTCTATTTCGAGACTTGAATTGCATAGTTGTTAATGTGGATTATGTGGTAATTAGAGTACTTCCCATGATGTGATGTTGGTTAAGAGGAGATGCATCCCAAATATTATAGTTAATATGATTCTAATGGGATCTACTTATTAATATGAATTTAGAGTATTCATTTGGTTCAGTTTTTGTTATTGTCAATTAGTTAAATGACACAATTTATATGCAAGCACGATAGATTTGAAATAACAAGTTGTGTTTTTATTTTCTTGATAAAATATGTACTCATGTATATTTGCGCACTGTATGAGATTTATTATCAACTCACATTTATCGTAGTATTATTGCGTAATACGATTTCACAATTCTTAATAATCTTGAAGATTATTAAAATATATAAACCATGGTGTCTGAATAAATGTAATGGTATATATTTTGCAATTTCTTAGCCGAGTATGATATTTTCATGAAGAACATTACAAGATATATACTCCATATTTTTCTGTTGAAAAATAATATATAGTATTCCAGAAGAATATTAACTATACTCTTGAAAAAATATTTTTTTTATTATATGTCTTATTTATTATTAAGAGCATTATGTACACGTCATTGTTGTATTATTTTCATTATAATTAAGTTGTTGTTTCAGAATTAGCACAACTAATAATAATATTTCTTACGAATATTATATACCCCTGGAAGTCATTTATATTTATTTTTCAATTTTATATTATTGAAGAATATTGATATATTACTCCCGAAGTAGTGCTATTTATGTCAAATATTCAATTTGATATTTCTTGCTTTTGAAAAATGACACTTTGTCGTATGCAATATTAAAAACCAAGTGTACTCACGAATGAGTAACACATCAAATCAATCATTACTACTTGATAATGCCCCGAAGAGCATATTTCTTATACAAAATTTATCATTTTTGAAAAATATATACCATAAGTATTATTTATATGTTATGGATTCTTATAAATTTCAAAACTTTAAATTGATTGTATTCTTGAAGTAGTACAAATCTCAATAATATCACAAGTAAAAAAATTTTAAATTATTTTGATATGATTTAGAATATTGGTTTTTGTAATAGTTTTGATATAATTTAGAATATTGTTATAATCAGTTAAAGTGGTTAGAAAGTAAAGATAAATCTCAAAAAATAAAAATAAAAAAATGAGAGGTCCAAGGTTTGAACCCTTATTAACACCATTATAAAGGGTTATTGATACCACTTGAGTTACAAACTCGTGGTGATATAATTTGGAATACAAATCAACCAGAAGTTTGATTTTTACTTGAAATATCCATAAGATTTTGAGACAATTTACTATCGAGTTAATTTGTACTATAAACTAGTACTAACTCAAATATTCGTATATTGACCCGAAAGTTCAATAAAAGGTCTAAAAAAGTTACAATTTTTTTTTTCATTTTGAGCCCGAAGTTCAGTACTATCATGATTTGGCATGACTGGTATGACCATCTCAGTTTATTAATTTATGAAGAGTATGAAGACTCTTCTATTTATTTTTAATGCTACATGTTCTCAACAAAACTTAACCATTCAATTATCACTAGTTTAATTGGAATTAGGTTCCAATAATATTCATATTTTATATTACGAGGTGAGATTTTTTTTTTGGGGCCCATTCACCTTCCACGTGACTTCTAGATATTTGGATCCACTAGAAGATTGCATGTGTTATTATCTCATAACCAGAATTTTATGAGAATATTTGCTCTATTGGCTATGAGAGCAAATTACCGTATGTATCTAATAAATACACTTATCATATGCTAGCAAAATTATTTACAAAAGTCATTGATGATTTATATTTTGTTGACTATGGTTGACAAAAGCAAATGATATGCCTTATGATATTTGTTATATCATTTGATGAGAATAATTTTTGTAATCATGTGAAATGAATATTTCACTAGTATGCCAAATATGAAAATATATGTAAAACCCCTGTATATGGCTTACAGTCAGAAGCCTCCATCAGAAAATTAAACAAGTGCGATATTTGTAATTGCCCTACCACATGTCAAGTGGATAGCAAATGCCGAGAACATATCAAATATAGATACATATTTCTCAAGATTTGTTAGTCATTGTACAATAAATAATATTATATAGGCATATGTCATGGTAATAAACAATATGCAATGCATATGTTATGGTAACAAAAAAAAAAGGAATGCATAAATATAATCCTCGCAAAGTTTAAAGCAAACCTGAAGTTTGTAGCGAAAATTTGCATTTTAGATTACTGACTATAAGGTTATCAATGGTTCTCAAGTTTAAAGGCTCAAACTTGAAAGTTATATAAAATCCTATAAGAGGATTAAAATGGCATGTCTGAAGCATGGTAACGATTGATTCAAATATTTATCCTTTATATGGAGCAATTATTCTTGATAGTCTTCTTACTGAACGTTATACTCCAGTAAAGTAAACAGACATAACAAATTGAGAAAAAAAAATTTTGCCTCCTGAACTTAGGGTGTTTTTACACTTCACCTTCTGAACTTTATTTTGGTGCAACTTGCCTCCCGAACTATACGAAAGTTGCACTTTACCTCCTGAGTTCGTTTTCCGGCGAATTTTCTGGCGGAAGGTGACACACACGCGTATGTTGAAGGGTAAATGCGTCTTTTCACTCTTAGAACATGGATATAATAGTAAATTACTTCTTCTAACTACCGCATATACATATACATTCGATCTTGCCC
>BMAC01000740.1:480574-495448 GCA_014905375.1 Phtheirospermum japonicum
CTCAACAACATGATTGGAGTACCGACCTTCAATCGTAGCTCATGATTCGGCAACCCAGAACACTTGATCCTGTTCAAAAACTCAGTTGAATGGACGTCTTGCAAAATGTCAACATTTGCATCGGAATTACACGCACTATCTGAGCTCAAATATACCTTACACTCCCCTTCATTCAATGAAGTCATGTACTCATTGATTAGATTAACCACATCAAGAGTTGGCGCAAGAATAGCTCGGCCCTCCAAATAAACAGAACATTCAGCATTCGTTCCAAATTGCGGATAAGTGCTGGCCACAATTGATGCCAATAGGGTCACCATCATCTAATAACAGTAAATCCTCTAGGATGTCGATTTCAACAATGCCATCATTTGATCCTCCAACCGTCCCATCTCCAATGCTATTTATCCATTGAGAAAACTCTTTCAATTCATTCGAATCAGGCCGAACTAAATTTTGGTAAGAAATAAAAGAATATAACCCAATCTCACCAATCATACCTGAGCTGTTCCACTGTCCATGGTTCAAATTCCAAGTCATCATCCTCTTCATTCCCTGTAGGAGCTTCGAGCACGCTTAAAGCATTCCTTTGTAGGCTTTACCTCAATCCCATTTGTGAGAAACCTGTATTTCAGGAAAACCTTTAATCAAGGCATTATCTTGTCCTTTTCTGGATTTTTTTTTTTAAGAACTAAGATTGTAAAAAAACAATGAATATTTGATCATAAAAGCTAATTAACTTCCCAGTTCCCGCAAAAGGCTTTATCAAGAAAAAAGAGCCCCATTCTTCTATACTAAATTATAAGTCATATCAATTCCAAAAAAAAATAAAAAAATCAACAACAAAATTTCGAACATCAATATTTCTCATTAAAAAAAAAACTCCCATTTGTTTAGTTATAAGTTAAGGGAAAATATACATTACCCCATCGATGTTAATAGCACGAAGATCTGAACTATCACATGACCGACTCCATTGGCCACGCTGATTTTAGAAAAATATTACACGCGACTCAGTTGTGCACGAACGCCGAGCGGTGAAATCTGAATTTTTTTTTCAAATAAATCAATTTAAAAACTTTATTATTAGATCGAAAATGAATTAGATCAAACAGTTTTCAATAGAGAACCTTACCATGAGCGAACTGAAATTTTGTAAGGACATAGAGAGAGCGAGAACGCCGAGCGGTGGTGAGATCTGGAAATTTTTTTTCCAAATAAATCAATTATTAGATCGAAAATGAATTAGATTTGCGGAATCGAAAGCGTACTGAAATAGTTTTCAATAGAGAACCTTACCGGATTCGGGCTTTCCTGCAGCTATCCATGATTCGAGGAGCTCAATTTCTTTTACCTCCGAGAGGCGATTCTGTTGCTTGAATTGCTTCGTTTTAGGTCTTCTCATTTTTTTCACGTGATGGAGAGAGAGCGAATCTGGGAGAGAGAAAAATATAATAACAAAAAAAAAACTCGCCTCTTTTATTATTTACTTCTTTACATTCACTTGATCCCACCCACATCTACCCTGAGAATCTTGCACACTGTCCCCAGCATAGCATATCCTGCAAGCGCAGCAAACACAAGATTCATAGTTACCAAACGAGCAATGCCATACAGAGGAGTGTTTGAAATACTGATTAAACGCACATAATATAAAAGGTTAATCCCAAAAGGTACCCTTAAGGTTTTGACCTAATTACAAAAAGTCCAGCTAACTTTCAAAATTACAAAAAGATACACCCCTTGAGATTCTATTTGCTTACATTCACCCACTTCACAAGCCCAAAAAAGAAATCAAACGCCAGGGGTATTTTTGTGATTTTGAAAGTTATCCAGGTTTTTTCAATCACCCTCTTCAGTCAAAGACAACAACATATACAAAAAAAACACAAACCGGCAAACGTCAAAGAGTGAGAACAAACGGCGGCGCATCCCGTCTGGGCCCCGCCACCGACCGATAAACATAAACCTTCTCCGCCCCGACCTCATCACTCCCCTCGTCCCTAATCACCTCAACGTTCAACCTCGGCATCTCCCTCGCCAACAACCTACACCCCCTCATCGTCACATTACACGCCGACATCCACAACGACCTCATCATCTCGTACCTCTCGATCCCAGACAACAAAGCGTCGTTCCCGAACGGGCAATCCCGTATCTCGAGCTTCCTCAACTTCCGACAACCTTCTAGAACACACTGCATCCCCCGATCGCCATTCCCCGCAAACGCCACCGAGAGGGTCTCGAGATTCTTGGCGTAATTCCCAATATACTCGAACGTCGTGTCGGTGAGAAGGCCCGAGACCGAGAGCCTCCGGAGGTTGGGGCAAGTCTTGACGACGGCGGCGAAGGCCTCATCCATGGGCCCGTTGGTTAGGAAATCGGGCTGGCCCGGGTTCAATATGCAGAGACGGAAGTGGGTGAAGTTGGGGCAGTTTTGGACGATGGAGATGACGGCGGCGTTGGTCATCCTGCGGCAGAAGTAGAGGACGTAACGGAGATTGGGGCAGCCGAGGGATACGGACAAGAAGCCTTGCTCGGTGACCCCATGACGAGGGTCGAGGTCGTAAGGGTTGAGTGGAAAGACTCGAAGTTCTTCGAGTAAGGGACAACTGGACCCGACGGCCTCGAGACCCTTGTCTTGGACGGTATCAATGACCTATATGAAAAATAAATAAATAGGAGATAAGGGATAAATGATAAATACCAAAAAAAAAAAAAAAAGAGTTTCAGAGTTAAAGTCAAGGGGCTAACAGTAGTATTTGTATAAATGTGAAGGGGGTTTTGATCCTTTTTCTCTCTCTTTTTTTTTTCCTGAATGGGTAAGGGGGTGACAAGATATGATCCTAAAAGGAGATATTCTCCCAAGTGTTTTTTTTCCCTCAAGATTTTTTTTCCTGATAATATCTAAAATTACACTATTTAATATTTTTCACTTTTTGCTCCCACCTATTATTTCAATCCATTTTTTAAAAAAATCATTAAATCACCAATTATTATAACACATTTTCCCACAAAGTTTCTAGCATAGTTTTAACTACCAATCATATACAATCATTATTTTACTATTTTTAAATCAGATCAACTTGCATTATTACATTCCATCTCATATCCATTCACTTTCAAAATTCATCATTTTCCTTTCAAAAATAACTTCATCACTATTCCCTTCAAAATAAAATAAAAAAAGAAAAAAGAAATGGTATCCAATCACACCCTAACTCACTAAATGTAAGACAAAATAAAATGAGGGGTGTTTTTTGAAATCTCAAAAGTTAGGTGGATTTTTTTCTGGTAAGTAGGTCAAACTCAAAGGTACTTTTTGTAATTAACCCTAGGGATAATTTCGAATACTACCCTAGAGTTTTTTAGCCTAATTACAGAAAAAGTTTAGTCATCTTTCAAAATTACAGATGATGGTAATTAGTAAATTTTGTAATTATTCATAATTATTCTTTAAAGCATTATCGATTTCTTACCCAAAGACGCCGTAAATTAGGGCAATGAACAAGAAGCTTTGCAAGCTCGCCACTCTGAAGGTTTGCTTCGCTCAAGTTCAAGAAAGTCAAACCGGCACAAGCTCCGTAAAGAAAATAGAGATGGCCCGTGACATCCCATAAGCCCGAAAGAGCCCGGAGATTCTTCAACTTATTGAACGCGCTTTCGATCTCCACGTACTGGCTAGTCGTGAGTTCTTGCATGAACGAGCCGGTGCCAAGCTCCGTCAGACGAGGAGCGTGCACGAGCAGCCGTTGCAGCTGGTCCAACGTAATGCTATCGTTGACCTTCAGAACCCTTAACGATCTGCACCGGCTAACGAGTCTCTCGAGGGCGTCAAAATTAACCTCTCCATTGAGGCTGGCAAAGTTTAGGGTTTCGAGCGATGTGAAATTCTCCGGGAAGCAACTCAGCCAACCGCCACTAACGTCAACCGTTACGCTGTCCTGTATGTTGAGCTCCGTCAAGTTCCTATAAAACAATTAGACACATAAAATAAGTTGTTTTATATATAAAAGGGTATTATTGTAAATATACTCTCTCTGTCTTCACAAAGATTTATTACTACATTTGGTATGTAATTAAACTTTCATTTCCATATTTACTCATATTTAATTATATTGGGATCACACTACTCCATTTACCTAGACTAATTTTATAGAAAACCAGTAAACATCGAATAAACAATTAATTAGGCATAGGGGCATAAATTGAAAATGCAATATTTTAACTACATTAATCGACATTTTCTTAATCTGTGTGAAATAACTGTAACAAAAGGTATAAAATATGCAAGCAATCAACAAAAGTTGTATAAACTATATAGATGATTTTTAAATATCAATCGGATTCTAAGACAATGTTTATATTGTTTTTTGGAAATATTTTCTTTTTCAATTAATTTTCAATAACGAAATCAAATTATATGTTTCATTTCCCTTCATATACATCTCTTTTTCGGATACATTTTCCAAAAAAACTTTAACAGAAAACACCTGAAGGCTAAATCAAAACCAATCAATACTTATTTGTATACCATATCTAAAATAACTACTTATACAATTAAATTATTGCTTTAAATGCAAATAAAGTCAAAGCTCACTTCAGAAAAAATATGATCATAACAACAATTACTACCACAGTCAATACAATCAATCTCTAAGTTTCGATTCAGAAAATAGAATATGTTAGAAATTTACCAAGAAAATGTTACTGCAGAACGTTTCAAGTTAATTTATATCAGAAATCCACCGTTTTCTGATTTTTCTTTAAAAAATATCATCTATAACAAAGCTCCAAGTACGATTCATTGAAGATCTTAAAAAATAATAATAATAAATAAATAATAGAACCTGCAATGAGTGGCAATTGCTTTGAGCCCATCATCAGTAAAACCATCGCAGCTCGACAAAGATAATGCCCTAAAGCCCGAAAACGACTTAGCTAATAGCTCCAAGCTCTCATCACTAACAGTCATCCTCTTGAGCCTCAGCTCCTCCAGAAATGGGTAAACGTTGGCAAACATAACCAACCAAGAATGCACGTTAGCGCCCCAATCTTGCGGCAACATATTGAAATCGGAAAATCTCGGTTTCCCTTTGAGCCTAACGCTCTTAATTCTCGGAAACCTCCGGGCCACGATCTCGGGCGAGACCGAATAGCAATTTCCTATAAAGATGTTAGATCTCGTCCATCGCTCGGCATTGTACCAATCTTTGCACACGAGCGATACTGAGCTTCGGTCCTTGTGCGAGTCAATGAGCGAAAGGACTTTTTCCAGGACCTCGTCTGGAAATAGCAAGAGTCGGTGGGTCGAACCGTTCGATTGTGGGTCAACCCGTTTCTTAGGGTTTGGATCCATTTGGGTTTTCTTGAATTAGGGATTAGATCAAATCTCAAACCCCAAATAAACTGCAGATTGTAGCATATGAGAACAAAAAAATCAGAACCCATTTATTTAAAATACGATTAATGCCACCCATTAAAAAAATCAAAACCCATTTTATTTAATTGTATTTTTATTCACAGTGAAATTCAAAGGCAAAGACTGCAAAATTTCGAATCAAGGTTTTAATGATGGAAAAATCGATTCCAGTAGCTAAAACTGTACTTTGATCAGCTGTGAGCTGATTCAAATCGAAATAAACGTCTATAATTGTAACGAAAATGCAAAAGCAGAATAATCACAAGTAACATCAACTTCAAACCCAGCAAAACAAAAACCCACCAAGAACTCATGAAATCCAATAATTTACGGTATATCTAAATGCAACAAGCGATTGGATTAGATAAAAAGAATTGAATTTTTTACCTGTCTGTTGAAATTTGAATGCAAGGAAAAACCGGAGATCCAAGGAAAAGTGGTTTTACAAACCAACTTGCATATTAAAGCATGAAAATATGATTATTATATTATCAAGAATGAAAAGGGCGAAAGAAGAATATTTCTACATAAAAGCAGTGCTTATATATATATGTAGAATTTGAATAGAGAGATGAATAAATGATCAGTATGTAATATGTATTGGTACGCAAAGCTCTTAATTATTAGGCAGTCGACCTTAGCTGAAGTTGACAAATAATGGTAGAGGAAGCAATTATCCTCAACGGTGGTGTGATATGTGCACCCACTCTCGTCTATCGCCACGTGTGCCGCATCCACAGGTCTTTGTTCTTGCCAATACAAAAACGAAATGAGGTGCTCCATAGTCCATATTCCATATATTGGTAGTTAAAGATTTGCCCAAAAATATGATATTTGATCCGATTTGGATGATTGATTAGTTAAATATTTTATATGGATTGTTTGGTAATAAAGGTTTGAAATAGTTTTTTTTTTTTTTTTAACGCTGCTATTTAAAAGAGAAAAAACTGAATATATGAGTTTTTAAAGAAAAAATGATTGAAAGTTATGTTGAAAAGATAATTTTGTTCTAATATTTTTCATTAATTTACACACAAAAATTGTTTGTAGTTACTTTATTGATTAAATATTAGTAACACTTATTTAGCTGTAAAAATTGAATTCAATATATTTGTAATTAGTAATTCAATAAATTTGTACATGTAAAAATTTTAAAATAAGACTTCCTTTTTTTTTTCTTTTTTTCTTTTTTTTGTAAATGTAAATTCAATTAATCAATATAATCAGCATGTAACTCTGAATTACTAATAAAAGTCTAATGATAAATTGTGTTAATATCTTTATTGGCTATTTTATACAATTAAATAGTTACGAAATACTTATATGTAACCAGTTAACACAATCAATTGGTCAAATTAATCAACACATTCAGCTATCAGCTAATGCATTCATTTATCAACTATTCGTTAATTGTCAAACAAAACGAAGTTTAAGTAGTTTTAGTAGTTTTTTCTAAAGAAGTTGTATCTTTGTCAACTAGTTTAAGTAATTTTTTCTATTCTTATTTAGTTCAAATGTATCAATACAATACAAGCCAAACATACTCTTACAAAATAATACTCCCTTCGTCCCAATTTGATGGTTTTACGGTTGGTTTCACACATATTAAGAAATTCGTAGTTTATATAGTTAAGTCATTAATTTAGCCAGTATTTTTCAATTATACCCTTCTTGAATTTATTAATGTCAATTAAGACCCATAAAAATCAGTGTTGGAATTAGTATATTTGTTATTGGAATAGTAAGATTTTGCATTGTAATCGTCAATTTTCAATTTACGAGGTAGAAAACTAGTATTTCAAAAATATTAATTAAGGGTATATGTGAAAATGAAAAATTAATGATATATTAAATATGGTAAGTGGACTATATTTATGGGACAAACGAAAATAGAATAGTGGACTATATTTGTGGGACGGAGGAAGTAAAAGAATTATTCCCACCACCACCACCTCCTATTGAGAGTTTTTTCCCCTCAAAATATTATGACCACTGAGTGAGAAAATTTTGTTATCAAGATTTTTTTAATTATTTCTATAGAGTAATAAATGCAAAACAACATTTGTACTATCACGTAAGATTTTGTTATTATTTGTATGAAATAAAAAATATATTACAACAATTATGCTACCAAATAATAATAATATTATTATTTGTATTATGTCAAAAATATATAACAATATTTATAATTTCAAGTAAAAAATTACTAAATATTTTTATTAAGTAAGAAACATATAATAACATTTTGGTATTTAAAAAATTTATCACCATTACTGGCCCATCCGAAATATTTTTCGATCGATGATTTCAACCAATGAATTTCTAAAGGACAATATTAAAATTAAAAAAAAAAAAAAAAAAAAAGGTCGACGGCGGTTGATCGCCGTTTATTTTTCAGCGACCAGTTGCCCTTCTTCTTCTTCTTCTTCTTCTTCTTCATCGTCATCATCATCATCATCATCATATTCTTCTTCTTATTATTATTATTAAACTGTTTGCCAATTTTCTTTCAAATACTTTCTATATTTCCCCCTTTTTTGACATTATATAGGAATACACGTTGAATTCTTAAATTATGCTCCGATAGCAGATTCATAATCAAAAAGTGTTTGTGATTGTTTCGGAAGAAATGAAACACATAATATGGTAAAATTAAGACACTTATTGTATGAGATTTACCTGATGCTAGATGCATAAATACATAATAGCAACGATATGCACATCATAAGTAGACCTGAAATCAGTTATTGTTTATACTTTTTTTTTCCTTTTTCCCTAACTAGATCTCGAAGATGGAAGGTATGCGAGGGCCATAGAATATGATCAGAAATCCATATTAGAGTCTGACTACAACGACTAGATTAATTATCTTCATGCAAAGAATACTAAATTACCTAGAAGAAAAGATTAAGCTTATTTCGTTTGTATTGAGATTTATAGATTATTATACTATGATTTTTTAACTTTCTATACATAGAAAAGAAATCTCCCAACGTGTTTGCTCGCATTTAAATAAAAGAAAAAGACTCCAATTATCAATCACTCCCAATTACGATCGCTATCATGTGCAACATTCACCGTCCTTGCTTAACCACCACCAGTTTTACCATTTTATTAAATAAATCTTCAAGGAAACTTGCAGTATTATAGTTTTATTTCATATCTAATCATGGTCATAAAAGTCAATTTAACAAGTTGTATTTTCCAAACGAGCATAAAGAAATGACAAACTATCGCACCCACATATTTTTCGCCTAAAAACAAAGGCCACTACTAAACGAGTAAATGAAAAAATATATATCACAATTCAAATAGATAAAGGGTGTATTTTCTTTTTTGAGAAATCTAACAACCCCACTCAACAGACAAATAGATGGGAAGTTGATTAAAATAAACTTGTATAATGAATGTAATCCTCTTAAATCATTTTTAATTCAATAGTGTTTATTGCATTTATATGTCAAGATATATTGATATATTGTTTAAAAAACTCCAATACACCAGTATTAAAGTTATATATGGGGAAAATATTATTTAATTAAAAAAAGAGAGAAATAATATGATTTAATGATAAAATCTAAATAATGGTAGATAAATGTCTAGAACATGACATTAATCTAACAATGTCATGTATTTAATGTGTCAAATAATCATTTTTCAACCCACAATCAACAATTTCTTACACCTAACCCCACACTCATATCTTTTATTACATCATCACTATATCTAAATAATTAAATATTACTAAATATAATATAATAACACATTATCATTCACTTTTTAGATATGATTTGACATCAAATACAATATAAAAATACATTATCATCTATTTTTCAAATAATTTGACATTTACAGTAAAAAGTAAAATATTTGGAGTATTAAAACAAACACAAATTCTTACTATTAATACTTAATATTCTGAATAGCAGGATTCAAAATCCCAACAAAACCTAAGTACAAACAACCACGAAAGTTAATTCAGTCACATTCGTTGTAATCGAATCAGGATGGATAATTTAGGCCATATCAAATATCATTATCAAGTGACATAAAAAACTTATTAAGTTATAATAAAATATAATAACCTCTTATAAAAAGCACATCAAAGAGGTACTTAATATATAATTATAAACGTAGATATTTAAGAATATCACCCATTGACTAGGTCGGTAGAAATAAAAAACGACATTCTACCATTATTATTCGTTAGTTTGGTTGGTTTTTGTTTTTTTATGACAACAAATGTGATAAGATTCCATTCAGCAACCCTAAAATGTGGGACTAGTTAGGTTAACTTAAATGCTATAATCCCGTAAAGCGTACTGCATACACACAAATGCTTTATCTAAAATATAAATGTAATTATTTATTCGAAGCAGAATATTCTGGTTAGATTCTTTTCTAAGTGGATAAAAAAATTATTAAAAATAGCATGATAAAATGTTTAATTATTGACCCAGCTTGCGGGTTGGCATGTCGTCATGTGATTTGACCAGTGTTCTAAAAATCGCTAGGCGGTTGTTAGGCGTCAGGCCAGGGTCTAACACCTAGGACGCCTAGGCGGGGTGTAGGCGGGGTCTAGAATTTGTGAATAAATACCCCGATTTACAACATTATATCCAACCATTTAATATTTCAACATACTACATGGTACACAATAAAGTTTATAATAATTCAAAACTAAAAGTAATAATCACAAGTTACAATTCACAAGATTAAAGCTATTGTTCGATTCAAAATTCAAAACAACATAGATTCATAAGTTCATTATTCAAATAAAAATATCATAACATATATTACAAAATCAAAATAATAAAAAATAGCCCCATAAACGACGTCGTTTCAGGCCATAAAAATTTAAAAAAAAATTGGTCTGGCGCCTATGCGGCGCCTGGGATGCCTAGACAACGCCTGGGGTGCCCGACAATTTCTTTGGCCGATTTTTGAAAATCGTAGGCGGATTGGTGGCGCCTAGCGTCTAGGCGCCGCCTAGGCGGGCGCCTAGGCTGATTTTTAGAACAGAGGATTTGACACCCAACTTTTCCTATCACGTGCAACGAATACGTGCTTCCCGTCTCTTTATATTCAGTATTATTATTGATTTAACAAGAAAACAACATTATTGGAGCAAAATAATTTTATTCTCTCACACAATTAACGCCAGCACAAATGTTAAATTCGTTGATTTTATGAACTTTTGCACATGAATAAACACTGAAGCGCATTAAAAATTGAACAAAAAATAAACTGAAAACAATATAAATATTTACCTTTTTATTAATTAATTGATAGAATGAACATCAAGTCTTTACTGCTTGCAGCAAAATCGCTGCAGACTTTGAAATTGTCTCAACAAAGTTCATTGAACACTTAATTAAATGTCTAATCGAGAATTTATACTTCAATGAATATTTTATATTGGCTTTTGACGAAGTGAAGAGGGTATTTATATTTGTTTAATTGTGACGTTATGATTCTAAATTATTTTATATGCTCTTAGAAATGGCTTTTGACCATTTGAATCTCTTACATCACTAAATTCCGTTATGTATATCACAATTAATTATTTTATCGAGAGAACATAAGTGAAACTAAACACAATATTCTCACCTATTCATGTTTATTTCTAATATCAATATATTTTGTAAGTGGTCCACTTTTTATTTTGGGGAACATCTTGGACAAATGGGTTCATATAAAGAGTGACCATGCTTTAATGATGCAATATATCGCCAATCTACCATCATTGGTTTTAGGTAGATAATAATGAGTCGAGGGATAAAAATAATCGGATTATCATAATTTCATTAATTATGCAATGGGATAGAAGAGTTCGTCTTTATATATCTGCCAATATTAGAAGAGAACATTAGAAATATAAATTTAGGGGTAGCATGCTTTTCATTCAATAATAAAAATCACGAGTTAAGTTGAGCAAATGTTCGGTTCGAACCCAAACTGCAAAAAGCCGAAAACTGATTTTTACAAAAAAAAAAAGAAAAGAAATATATATATATATATATATATATATATATATATATATATATATATATATATATATATATATATGTGTGTGTGTGTGTGTGTGTTATTAAATTGAATTTATTCAATTTAATGGTGCAGCGGAAATTCGTTGTAACGAATTGTATAGACTTATTCTACATGTCGTGTAGATGATCATAGCATTTTGAATTTCTCAAACCCAATTATTGGTGAGTGAAAAATAATGTTTTTAAGTTGAACGGTTGCTTTAAAAGTGTTTAACTTTTAATGAGTGGATATCAAGTGGGCTAGCGGGTATTGTGGGCTTTGTGTGAACAAAGTTTACGCGGGCTCCTGGACTTGGGTTCGCCCGTCCGCCTTCGGCGAAACCGATGGCGGATTCGAGCCCGAGCCGTGGGGGTGGTCCGGTTCAACCCTGATTATATTTTTGAACGAACACGCTCCTGACACACGTTTCAAAACGGAAAGCACACTCCTGACACACGCTCCAATACGGCAAGCACACGCTTCTGACGTGCGCAACTGATTGTTCACGCTGAACCTGTCCAGGTTCATGCTGACCAATTTGAACGTCATAAAACTGCATTTATGGACATCAGAATTGGCTGCGTAACCCCTGAAATGAACCCCTATAAAAGGGTGAGGCTCCTGCATTTACATGTTTACTTTCCATACGCATGGACACCTGAAATTCAATATAAGAACACCTGAACATCAATTGGATAGCACACTCATATTCTGCATTTCATTTCGTAGCTCAGTTCATTTTTTTTCTTTCAGTTCGCCGGAGCCCTGATACTTACGGTGCTGTAATATCAAGGACGAAGTCGTTTTATTTTTGGAAATGTTTTGCCAAAACCGAAGGGCACTACCGGGGCAAAATCGTTTTGCGGAAAGAGAACTTTTCGACTCGACTTTTTATATTTTCCGTATTATTTTTCCAGTTTTAGTGATTATTACAAATTCCCTATTTGTACTCGAATTATTGTAATTATTCCAACAATCGCAAAACGATTTTATATTTGTAATTTTTTAATTTTCTGTAATCACTACTGGAAGAATGTCGACCTCCAGCACTCCGACAAGCGACACTACTCCGTCTCTTACCTCCACCGTTTCAGCGACGACCACTGCCCCTGCAGTCACGATCACTTCAACAATTGGCGTGTCTTCGCCAAACATGAACACTACTCAAGTTGAGCTCATTCTCAACCCAGGAACCCTCGACTTTTTACTCGAGATGCTGACGAGGCGCATGACCCAGTCGAACTCATCCACAACTTCGGCTGCTGGAACGATCCCTTTTGGGATAGGGACTTCGGTCCAAACTTTGTCAGCTCCGGTTGTGACCCATCCCATTGGGATGACGGGAACTTCGGTTCCAAATTTGTTTGCAACTGCTCCCCAAACAGATTCAACTGTTTTGAATACCTATTAAACGGGTTCGATGGGGACTTTTGTACCAACGATGAACACGCCGGTGCACTCCTCACGGATCATGCCCGCGGCGGAGAAGCCTCCAAAATTCAATGGAGAAGGTTTCAAGAGGTGGCAACAAAAGATGTTGTTCTACCTCACGATGCTTGGCTTCGCTAACTTCGTGAAGGAAGACGAACCACCTACTCCGGACAAGGACGAGACTAGTTTTCATGTTCACGCTGCCTACGATAATTGATACAATGGGGACTATCTGTGCAAAGGCTTTCTCCTAAGTAGCCTAGAAGATAGTTTGAGTAATTTGTACTCGGACGCAAAGACCTCCAAGAATATCTGGGAGGCGCTTGAGAAGAAATACAGTTCCGACGAGGCTGGAACTAGGAAATCTGTAGTCACGAATTTCATGGACTACAAGATGATTGATTCTCGCCCGGTTATGGAACAAGTTCAAAAATTCCAAATGCTGGTGGATGATGTCCACGCCGAGGGGATGATACTTCCTGATACTTTCACGGCTTCTGCCATGATTGATAAGCTTCCTCCAAGCTGGAAAGACTTCAAGACGTATCTCAAGTACAAGCGAAAGGTGATGTCTCTTGAAGATGTTATCCGAAAGGTGCGAATTGAGTCCGAAGTTCGAGTTCAGTACAAAAATTCGAAAAGTTCGGATGAACCTTGGGTGAACCTACTTGAACGAGGAGACAACTCGAAGAAGAGGCCGCGTCCTGGCAACTCTAAGCCTAAAGCTCCCTCTTCCAAGAAGTTCGAAGACAATTGTTACAATTGCGGTTATCCTGGACACATGTCTAAAAACTGTCGCAAGCCTAAGCAGAAGAAGGCCAAGCCGAGTGCCCAACTAGCCGAGAGGGTGCTGACTAGTGATGATCTCATTGCGGTCATCACTGAGGAAGCTAACATGGTCGAGAACCGTGGTCAATGGTTCATCGATACTGCTGCAACTAGTGATGATCTCATTGCGGTCATCACTGAGGAAGCTAACATGGTCGAGAACCGTGGTCAATGGTTCATCGATACTGCTGCAACTGCCCATGTGTATACCAGAGCTTGTTCTCCAAATACCATCCCTGTGAGGGAAGGAAGCTGAACATGGAAAACCAAGCGTCTTCGCAAGTTGCAGGTGTTGGCTCGGTTGTCCTAAAAATGACCTCTGGCAAGGAGATCACTCTGAATGAGGTGCTGTACGTTCCGGACATCCGGAAGAACTTAGTCTCTGGTTCAATACTAGTTAGTCGTGGCTTTAGACTTGTATTTGAGGCTAATAAGTTTGTATTGTCTAAGTTTGGAACACCCCTAGGTAAGGGTTACCTTACAGATGGTTTGTTCAAACTAAGTGCAATGGCTATACGCTCAAAACCACTCATTAATAAAATTGCTTCTGATTCCTCTTACTTGACTGAGTGCTCTAGTTTATGGCATTGTAGATTAGGCCACGTTTGTCAAATCTCAATTTACTTCAGGTAAATGAATTTGTAAATAAAAGTAAGTGTGAAATTTGTGTAGAAGCAAAAATGACTAAATTACCGTTTAAATCGGTAGAAGGAGCACGACACCTTTAGAATTAATTCACACGGATGTATGTGATTTAAAGTTTGTGCAAACTAGAGGTGGTAAAAAGTATTTTATTACTTTTATTGACGATTGTACAAGGTACTGTTACCTTTATCTTTTGAGAGGTAAAGATGCGGCTATTGAAGCTTTCAAGAACTTAAAAAATGAAGCCGAAAATCAACTTAACTGCAAAATCAAATCTATCCGAAGCGATAGAGGAGGGGAATACGTAGCTCCGTTTGAGGAGTTGTGCAACGAAAGTGGCATAATTCATCAAACTACAGCTCCGTATGCACCTCAATCTAACGAAATTGTAGAACGCAAGAATCTTACTTTGAAAGAGATGATGAATGCGTTGTTGATTAGTTTTGGGTTACCTTAGAACATGTGGGGGGAAGCTGTTTTAACAGCTAACTACATTCTCAATAAAATTCCACTAAAAG
>BMAC01000740.1:495593-573161 GCA_014905375.1 Phtheirospermum japonicum
TTTATTGGTTATGCACTGAATAGCAGCGCCTATCGATTTATAATCCATAGGTCGGATGTTCCGGACATGAATGTCGGAACCACTATTGAGTCAAGGAATGCTATATTCTTTGAAGATATTTATCCTTATAAGGATAAAGTTGCATCCAGTTCAAACACTGGTAATGCTGAAGGAACTACAAGTCAAGAACTTGTGGGGGTGAAACCTAAGTCTCGTAAACGACCTGATTCAGAACTTGAAGCTCCAACTCCCAGGAGGATTACTCGAGCCAAAGTTGCGAAGGATTTCGGTCCCGATTATGTGGTTTTCATGTTGGATGAAGAACCAAATTCTTTGAAAGAAGCTTTCTCACGGACTGATAGTTCATTTTGGAAGGAAGCTGTTCAGAGCGAAATCGATTCGATCATGCAGAACCATACGTGGATTCTAACTGATTTACCTAAAGGTTGTAAACCTTTAGAAAGTAAATGGATTCTGAAACGAAAGTTCAGAGCTGATGGATCAATCGATAAGTATAAAACTCGTTTGGTTGTGAAAGGATTTCTCTAAAAGGAGGGATATGATTTCTTTAATACATACTCTCCTGTGACGAGAATTACCTCTATTCGGGTGCTTCTAGCGATTGCTGCTCTGCACAATCTTGAGATTCACCAAAATGGATGTAAAAACAACTTTTCTAAATGACGATTTAGAAGAGGAAATCTATATGGAACAACCTGAAGGTTTTGTAAAACCTGGACAAGAAAGAAAGGTGTGCAAACTTGTAAGCCTTTGTATGGCTTGAAACAAACACCTTTACAATGGCACTTGAAATTTGACGAAGTGATGATATCAAATGGCTTCAAGATAAACGAGTGCGACAAGTGTGTCTACATTAAGAATACTAATGACAAATTTGTTATAATATGTCTTTATGTAGATGATATGTTAATCATGGGTAGCAACCTACAAGTGATTAACGAGATGAAACTCATGCTAAAAAGAAATTTTGACATGAAGGATCTGGGAGTTGCTGACACAATTCTTGGTATAAAAATTATAAGAACTCCAGATGGAATTGTCTTGTCACAATCTCATTACTTTGAGAAAGTGATCAAGAAATTCAATGCACACGATAGTCTTCCAGCAAAGACACCTATGGAACTCGACGTTCACTTAAGTAAGAACAGAGGTGACCCTGTTTCTCAGAAGGATTATTCTAGGATCATTGGATATTTGATGTACATCTTCAACTATACAAGACCTGATCTAGTTTGCTCAGTTAACAAACTGAGTCGATATACAAGCAATCCAAGTAGAGAACACTGGAAAGCGCTTGTGAGAGTTTTGAGATACTTAAAGTATACTCTGAACTTTGGGCTACATTATGGTAGATACCCCAAGGTACTTGAAGGTTACTGTGATGCAAACTGGATATCCGACACAAAGGACTCTCTGTGAACAAGTGGATATGTGTTTGTAATAGGGGGAGGAGCTGTTTCTTGGAGATCCACTAAACAGACATGTATAGCCCGATCCACCATGGAATCTGAATTTATCGCGTTGGACAAAGCAGGTGAAGAAGCAGAATGACTTCGAAACTTTTTAGAAGATATTCCATATTGAGAGAAATCCGTGCCGCCAGTTATGCTTCACTACGATAGTCAAGCTGCTATTGGAAGGGCAAGAAGTGGTTTATATAACGGTAAGTCTCGACATATTCGTTGGAGACATAACACCGTAAGACATCTGTTATCGAGTGGGATTATCTCAGTTGACTACGTAAGGTCGATAGATAATCTAACGGATCCATTCACTAAGAACATAGCTCGAGATCAGATGTACAAGTTGTTAGAAGGAATGGGAGTGAAATCCACATCTTAAAGATGATTGTAGTGGAAACCCAACCATGATGAGTGGAGATCCCACAAACTTGGTTCAATGGGAAAACTAAACTACAAAAGTCTGGGTAAGTTAAACTCTACGACCCTATCCCTTAACGGCAAAAGTGGAGTTTATAATCTGTCAACGTGGTGAGGTTAAATCTCTAATTTTTAATGATTCTTGTGCAGGTCTTTGACTTGAATATGACAGAATGCTGATTTGAAGAATCACCTATGTTATCGAGAAGTGAGGGCCGCTTCTACTGAAACTTATGAATTCAAAAAAGTTGTCCATGGCCAGAAACGGACACAAACGTGAGAACGGAAGAATTTTGAGACCTTAGTGGGTTGGTACTATTGTCTAGTATACACAAAGGGGAATAGTTCAAAAATTATGTTCACTAATCCGCCGGTATTCTCGGTAGTATTGACTAAGGAAGGTTCAAGGCCACAAGCCACCTATCCCTATTTTTTATTGTCTCTTAAGGACTGAGCTATATATTTGCATACATGCATTTTTATTTTTTGGGTATTCTCACTCATGTGGGAGATTGTTATTAAATTGGATTTATTCAATTTAATGGTGCAACGAAAATTCGTTGTAATAAATTATATAGGCTTATTCTACATGTCGTGTAGATGATCATAGCATTTTGAATTTCTCAAATCCAATTATTGGTGAGTGAGAAATAATGCTTTTAAGTTGAACGGTTGCTTAAGTGTTTTAAAGTTTATCCCACATTGAATAATACTCAATGTGGAAGGGAGTTTAAAAGTATTTAACTTCTAATGAGTGGACATCAAGTGGGCTAGCGGGTATTGTGGGCTTTATGTGAACAAAGTTTACGCGGGCTCCTGGACTTGAGTTCGCCCGTCCGTCTTCGGCGCAGCCGATGGCGGAGCCGAGCCCGGTCCCGGACCTCGAACCTCGGTCCTGGGCTCTGGGCCTTGGGTCTTGGGCAATTGGTCCGAATTGGTTGGTACGATTGAGGTGGTCTGTGGAAGTGTTCTGGTTCAACCCTGATTATATTTTTGAACGAACACACTCCTGACACACGTTTCAAAATGGAAAGCACGCTCCTGACACACGCTCCAATATGGCAAGCACACGCTTCTGACGTGCGCAACTGAATGTTCACGCTGAACCTGTCCAGGTTCATGCTGACCAATTTGAACGTCATAAATCTGCATTTATGGACGTCATAATTGGTTGCGTAACCCCTGAAATGAACCCCTATAAAAGGGTGAGGCTCCTACATTTGCATGTTTACTTTCCATACGCATGGACACCTGAAATTCAATATAAGAACACCTGAACATCAATTGGATAGCATACTCATATTCTGCATTTCATTTCGTAGCTCAGTTCATTTTTTTTCTTTCAGTTCGCCGGAGCCCTGATACTTACGGTGCTGTAATATTAGGGACGAAGTCGTTTTATCTTTGGAAACGTTTTGCCAAAACCGAAGGGCACTATCGGGGCAAAATCGTTTTGTGGAAAGAGAACTTCTCGACTCGACTTTTTATATTTTCCGTATTATTTTTCCAGTTTTAGTGATTATTACAAATTCCTTGTTTGTGCTCGAATTATTGTAATTATTCCAACAATATATATATATATATATATATATATATATATATATATATATATATATATATATATAAACTGAACCATATATGTTTCAGAAACGGAACCACACCAAACTCAATATAACAGCGTGATTCGATTCAATTTTGTATTTAGACGGGAACAGTAGTAAATTTCAAATTTATTGATGTAATTTAATGGAAGAAATATTATTATTCAAAACCCTTCGTAAGTATTTAAAATAAAAATAAAAAATATAATAGAAATGCACAAGTTTAGTTCAATTGGATCAAAACTGCACATTCGATAAAAAATAAATATTTTGAAATTTTCTATTTCTCAAAACCGAAACGAAGCCTTTTGCATGAGAAACAAATCTGAACCTTTAATCGATATGGATCGACTTTTCGATTCTAACTCGGTTTCGCTCACCCTTAGTTAAACTCAATAATAAAAAAACATTTTGATATTATATATCATATTCCACATCTATAAACTTACATTATCGTTAACTTGTCTATGAATAAATTATCTCTAAATTGATTCATAAATACTAAATTGTCATAGAACTATGTATGGCATTGTCAACAAATATATTCGAAATCTTATTTCACGTCATCTTGTACTGTATTGAATAAACAGCTTCTACACAATGATAATATCATTTTGTATATACGACATTTATTTTATAATTCGAAATGAAAATCAAATTAGAAAAAAACAAAAAACCCTGAAATCCAATACATTTCGCAACACATGCAATTTCATGCTATAATAAAAATTGCATAATAGACCTTTGCCCTCTTGAAACTTAATGCAGAAGTTGAAAACAACGAACTTTGAACAACTGAACAAAGACATTTACAGACTTAATTGCAACTATTAGAATATTAATTAGGCGCACGACCATTTTGACACAAACAATTAATAAATGCAACATGTACGTAGTGGTCGCATGTTCATTGTGTATAATTAATTCGTGTCATTCGAATAAGACCTTGTGTCACTCTCACCTATTTTTTTTAATTATAATTATTAAAGATAAGTAAAACAAATACTAAGCATCCAAAGGCATCATTTCCAGCGCCAAATTTAGTTCGTGTCAAGAAATTAATTTGTTTTCAAGAGGATTATTTATATATATCTACATAGAAGAAATTATTGTTAATACCAATGGTAATAATTTAGTAAGACCGGTACTTGAAATGTTTGCTTTTATTATTATTATTATTATTATCATTATTATTGAAAGAACTATTATTATTATTATTATTATCATCATCATTAGTAGTAGTAGTTTTGGCAAGAGGCAACATGCACTTATTTTATTTTCAGAATTGATACTACTAGGTGCCATTTTAGAAAAATCTTATAAGTATCATACTTTAAATTATAAGAAAAATATAAAGATCAGCATCGATCGTTGTCTCAAAATTAAAAAAAAAAAAATCAACATCGTATATTGATCCTTATTCTCCAAAAATCGTTGGCCAATCATTTAAGCTGATTTAAAAGGCTAATGCTGTAAGAGGCTGACAAGAGCAAATGTGTGGTCAACTTAAAACTATTTAGGTACGAGAAATTGAAAACTACCAAATATGAACACATGAAAAATATCAGATTAGGTTTCAATTGCAAGGCTATTTTAAAGTACTTTTCCGTGATGACAATTTTCGATGAATAATTAATTCTGTTAGGATGACAAAGTCCAACTAAGTTCAATTAAAAAAGAAGAAGAAGAAAAGTAAACAATTTGTTGCCTTAAAAAATGTGCCATTAGATTAAATTTGTTTCGAATCAAGGACTAATTGCAATCCCCTTCAAAAAAAACAAAATATTAAAATAATAATAATTTTCATGTATGTCAATTTGATAAGAATTGACACCTAAAATGTTGTCTCCCAAGTTTTAAGAAGCCCATGTTATCAGCAATCATCTTTTCTCTACCCATTTTTTGTCCAATTACCATTTGGACATTTCAATCAGGGCCAGGCCAACCAGCCTTGTGGGCACTTGACACGTGGCATCCATTATTGCGTTCATGTGGGCCCATTTTCTTTTCCTTTCTCTTTCTATGTGGACCTATGGTAGTTAGTTCCTCCTATCTTTAAACAGTGGACCTGGTCTTCCAGATCATGGGCTTCGTAATTGGGCCTCCAGTTCCAGGGATCTTTGTATATGTAAGCCCAAAATGTGTGTAATAATATTCATCTCTAAAAATGTCCAGAATGCCCAAAACACAAAAAAAAAAAAAAAAAAAAAAAAAAAAAAACAATCTCAACATATTTAGACTCCAAATCCCTTAATTAATACAACTAGAAAGAACCTAAATTAATTCCAATTTCATAACCTTACCTCTTCAGCCACGAGTTTAGCAGCCTTAAAAAACCTGCAATTCGTAACACATATATCCATTATTAAAAAGAAGAAAAAGTCAATTGGTATAATTGCAATACTAACCTTTAAGTTTGGCCTTATTACCAAAAAAAAACAATCTGTTAAAATTATAAGTAATATTTATAGTATTATTACAAACACCCTATTGTAGTTTGCGTTGTACACTAAAACCTATTGGGGGATGCAATTTATAAAACAGAATTAAACATCAGGAGTATTTGTAATTTTTAAAAGATCCGGCCAAGTGGGATTTTGTTGTAATTAACTAATACTCTAGGGTACATCTTGTAATTTAACATAGTAAGAGAGAGAGAGAGAGAGAGAGAGAAAAACATACAATTTCCAATTTTTCACCATTTTGACCATCCAGCTTTGCAATCAAGCCCTCCAAAACCAGAGTAATATTAGCTTGCTTATTTTCCAATTCAGTCCCTGCTTGGCCAAAATTTTCACAAACCTCATCATCTTCCTGTAATATTCTCTTCCAGTACATAAAATCAGCCGAATTATTTCCCAGCCCCACTTCGCAATAATCAGCAGCCGGCGATGAAACCGATTGATTTTCATCAGATCCTTTCAAAATCCCATCTTCATCAGTCACCTCCATTTTTTCACAATTATTAATTACTAATCCGATATTTTCATTTTCACCCATTTTTCTTTTCTCTCTAGCCTCATCATCATCATCATCATCATCAATTTTCCTCCTTTTAAATATTTCATCGCACGCTTTAGCCCAACACACCATCAGTTTCTTCGAGTTGCTCTCGAAATTCTTCATCTCTGATTCAACGGCCGTGATTTGTGACTCCATTTCTGAATGCTGGGTTTTTAATTTCTCGATTTCCAGCTTTGATTCGTTTATTTCATTTCTCAGAATGTCTGCTTTTATCTCCACGCGATTGTTGTTTATGATCCGATAAGAAGGGTTTCTTTTGGTTTCCCGATTTTGCCCTCGCCTCTTTATGTTCGCCAGCAAATATTCTTTTCCCGCCTGAAAGTATGGGTTTTCATATTCCCATTGGTGATCCACTCCTATTTTCCTAAAACCCTGTCAAAATTATTTTTGTAAAATAAAAATAATTGTTTAAATTGGGTTATTTTATTAATTAACACCTTTTTTATTTGAAAAAAAGAATCATAAATGTATACTCACATAGTTATTGAGCTGGTAGACAAAGCTTGATAAGTTGTTATGCTTGAAGAATTTGGGCAGTATTTCTGCAGAGAATTTGATATGGTCCCAAATAATTAAGCTATTGCCCGATAAACTCCACGAAACGACCGAGTTCGTGTTTGGATCGTTCACAATATTATAGGCCTTGGCCAAGAAATCTGAAATTCCCGATCCCCTTACCCCTTTTTTTCTGCATCCAAACATGTCCTTAGATGATGAAGATGGCCACACTTCACCTTCTCCTCCACCACAACCACCAATATTTTCGTTCATTATTATGTTACTAAATTTTGATAAAAAAACTCAAAAAATAAATAAATAAAAAGTTTCGGTTTTTTCTTGATTATTACCACTTAGAAGCTTTACATGCATGCAATTGGATTTTTGAAACTAGAGTTGGAATTGGAGGTACATGCAAGAATAAAAATAGTTTCAACTTCTAGGGGATAAATCAAGGCCTTTAATTTTATTAAGGCAAAAAGGTAAGACCACAGATTGTCGGGACGTACTGTGTACTTAATTAGAATATATTCTTTCACAAGTTAAACTTGATTTCAACTTTTTCATTACTGATTATTTATTTAACTGATTCCTACTATTTCTTCATCCATGATTTTCTGGCTATTAATTAGAGTTGGCTAAAGAAAATTATTGTTAAATGTCGACTGAGGCATTCGCTTTGCATGGTTCTAGGTTTCAGTGGAGAGTACATAATGTACGAAGTCATGTTATTAATATGGCAAGTAAGTTGGCGCTTACTTTGAATCATGAGATTCTGTAGTAGTAAAAATTAAAATACCAACTCTATTTCTTGTTTTAAAAAAAAAATCACATATATTTAATTAGAACTGATAAACCTGACGTGAAGATTAACTTTGTGTTCATATTTATGTTTTTCTTAAGTCTGCACTTGCGCTAATTCCTTTTATTTTTAGTCATCACTCGTAAAATTCAACCTTTTTTTTCCCACCATTCTCTAACTGAAGAAAAATAAATAAAAGAAAATCAAACAAAATCAAAATAAAAAGTAAAGTAATCGTAGTAAACATAGTGTTTGCCTGCCCATGATCACAAGCAGTAGACATTATTGTAACATATAGTTCATATAAATCTCACATCTAGCTGCAAAATTTCGTGTCTTGAGAGATCCCTATAAATCCTGTAACATTTTCTGGGCCAATCTACCCGTCAAAAACTTTGAATAACAAGAAAAATAAAAAAAATAAGTGAATACAAAACAACACTTATATCTCTGCTATCATATAACAGAGAATGACTAAGGCCGTATTTATCGAAGGTACAGGAGCAAAATTTAGATAGTTATTCAGAAAAACTGAAAAAACAAATATAGAAAGATTGAAAATTTTGTCTCCTTAAATGCCACTCGAGTCCCTTCCAAAGATGAAACGCCTGCCCCAGTCTGATATCACCAACGCCCTAGTGCGCCAACTTACTAGCTTGCTGCGGATATATAAACGCAAAAATCAGCTAACTGATATTTAGTCACTTGTTTCTTGCAATTAGCTTGTTTCAAGTGCCAAAATGTGATATTATAGTAAGAAGAGAACATCACCTGGCATATACAGAATACCAAAGCCACTGAGTGCTGTGTCCAATCGAAACCCAATCTCCGGGAAGCTGGGCAGCCGTCTGCTCTCCTCCCAATGGAGCAAATTGTCCAAAATGCTTGTACCTTTAGCATCATAAATAGTACATAAGAAACAAAAACATACTTGAGCTATTCCTGATAAATGATTACACAGGCAATTATATTCCCAAAACGAGCCCGGTGCAATCATTATTATATTGTATCAATTTTCATATTAGGGAGTGTTCGCAAAAAGATGTGCCGATAGTGGAATGATTTATCGTAGCAGATGAGAAAAACTAGTTGAGAATCAGAAGTTGCTAGTGTTTACAAATAGAATGTACAAGATGTATAATATTGGGATGGTTTGGTGCGTAAGAGCTGAACAAAAGTAGAATCACCCCTTGCCCAACTAAACTTTTAAATTCCAAATAAATCCTCCTCTAAATTAAAAAAAAAAAGAAAATTGTGTAGTTTTTTTTTTTTTTAATTTGGTCAGACAAAAGACGTAGTCTATTTTTGTTGTTAGCAAAACACTCCCTTAGCATTAACATAAGGAGCTTCAGGAGTTTTACTCGATCAATTTCAGCTCTTATTGAGGGAAATTGAAAAAAAAAAAAAAAAAAACCACAAAAAAACAGAGGAGCTTCAAAGAAACAAGCTTAAACCTGAAAGGGTGGAATCGATGGCGCCCTTCACCCCTAAACCGCAGAGGCCCTTCCGGATTCTTCTCACACTCTTCCATTCGGTTAAAACAGTCAGCAAGATACGAACCTTGCTGTGCTGCAACCTGAAATCGCCATCGACCATGCATCAGCATGACATTGCATGTTTCACATGATAAAAACATGAATAAATAATCCACAATGATGTTTCATTTGATAAGAACCTGGGCAGTTGCAGGGAGATTCTTCATTTGAGAATCGACCTGGGAAAGGGCCGACTTGAATTCTTCAAGATTCACTTCAACTGATTCCTTCACAGCATCCCCTTTCGAATCTTTCAACAGATCGACGAGACCCTTCATCTGCCTGTTTTTCAAATAGAGCCCTACTTGAGGGTACCTTTCGCATATATCATTAAGCACCTCTTGAAATTCCTTGACGGTAAGTGTCCCGGAGTTGTCTTTATCGGCTTTACCGAATATAGCCCAAACATCCTCCTACGAAATATAAAGAAACGAGATTACTACGATTCCACTTATTTCACTCAACTAATTGGGTTGCAAAATAATATACCATGACTTTGCGTTGATTGATTGTGGCACAATCTCCGAGTGCATATATGCTGTCACTTCCTTCTACTCGCATCCACTCGTCAGTTGCTAGAACACGTCTACTACCCTGGGCGACAAGAAATGAGATTTCAGCAATCTTTGACTAAATCATGTTCAGTCAACTAGTAATAAAACATGAAAACAAAACAAAACAAAACAAACTCATAAATGATGACACAGTTTTTTATTACCTGACCAATTTGCTTCATAAACTCCATTATAACTGGGCGAGTTCCGATTCCAGTTGACCAGACGACCATTCCATATGGCATGGAGGATATGGCTCCACCATTCTTAAGTTCTTTAGTGGAAATTTCTTTATCTGATACTTTCACTACCATTGCCCCAGTTTTAACGTCAATCCCGTCTCTCTTAAATTTCTCCTCGGCAAAAGCCGTAATTCTTTTGTCGAACCTGCAACACACAACTTGCATGAGACCATAATTCAAGAGGTCCTACAAATGAGATACTTTTAAGCAAAGAGTATTAGTATAATCTAACACAATAGACCCACAAAATACAGGTAATTAACGAAGCATAATTTCAATTACTTCTCCCTATAAAAGGTAAGCTCGATTCGTCAAAGAAAATGGATCATGTGAATTCATTCAAGAAAAGACAATCTATACATAAGAGAATTTACTTTTAAGCAACCAGAAACTTACATGTTCAAAATATGGTCAGTAGCTTCAAGAAGCGTAATCTTAACCGCCTCTTTAGCCTTGGGGTACAACTTGACTAGATCCTCATTCACATAATCATGAAGCTCAGCCGCAAACTCCACACCAGTTGGACCTCCACCAACGACGACAAAATGTAGAATTTTCTTTCTTTCTTCGTCACTTAGGTTAGGCAAACTGGCCCTTTCGAAACAATCAACAATGGTCCTGCGAATTTTCTGAGCATCTTCTATTTCCTGCACGAGAAGAAGTTACACGAACCGATCTCATCAACAATGGTAAGAAAAAGCCTGTGGATGTTACCTTCAAGAAATGGCAATTTTCAGCCACTCCAGGGATGTTAAATGTATTTGAGCGGGCCCCAATCGAAACAACGAGGTAGTCATAGTCGACAACAATTTCCTCCTTCTCGTTCCCATCGCCAGACAGATTAGACCGACAATAAACTTTCTTATTTTCCGGGTCGATCCTGAAGCACTCTGCTTCCCAATAGTGAATACCTACATTTTTCTGCAAGAAAAGAGCACTAAATAACTGCTGAAACAATAAACAACCAATATAACAGAGAGGGACCAAACTAAATTTACCTTTCTCACTATGTTGCGGATCGGTTCTACAATGCTACGAGGTTCGACCGTCCCACATGTCACACTTGGTAGTAATGGAGTGAACGCGAAAAAGTTACGTGGTGATATCACCTGAACATCGTATGATGGGTTCTTTAGGTTTTTCAAGAAACTTGTTCCGGCCCAACCAGTTCCAAGTACCACCACTCTTTTTTTCTTGCCGTCGGCCTCAGTTGGATTGACGATATTCATTCCGCTGTCTGAGTTAGCCTCAGAAAATGCAACAAGACCTCCACCACTGCATTCATATACATAAATTTGAATTGGGTAAATTTACAAAATTTTGTTTACGAAATTCAATGCCAAATCCAATGGGCGGTTGCTCACACTCAAATTCATATTGCTTCAATTAAAGGGGGTAATTGTTTGAGGTATGGAGTAATTACCAAAAAAAATGAAAAATAAATAAAAATAAAAATCAAGTATGTTAACAACATTGAAGGCAAAGTATCATTAACTGAACCCTGACTTCAAAACTTGTCCCAAAATTGTATCATCAATTGGTCCTTTCAACAACTACAAAAGTGACTGGAATAAGGTGAATCAAATACTATAGGAAATATATAAAAACTAAAGCAATTGAGGAAAATTAAAAAACTATCCCAGAGAATTGAAACTTGTTTTGGGATCATCAGCATTGCAGGAAATAAAACTGTGTCATCTCCAGCACCATCTTACAATTGTTCTTGATTTCTTTCATATGCTCATCCAAAAATTCCCAATCCAAAAGCATCAACTCTTCCGGAAACATATAACCTGTTGTCGAAATTCACACAATCTCACCAGCCAAAAACTATGGAGAAGCCCTTTATGCCGATCCTTTGGACTTTGATTTGAGAATCGTGACGGCATGAGGATGCCGGATTGAGTTTAGGGTTAATCACAAAAATCACCCTGAAGTTTTAACATAATTACCAAACAAACCAAATTTTCTTTCAAAGTTGCAAATACCCTTTTTCCTTTTTTTGGGTAATGAGGCTGAAACTTCAGAGGATATATTTTGTAATTAGCCTTCAATTTCTTGCCAAGAATAGAAATCTACAGAAGCCGGTTTTCACATTCGCCACGATCAAATAAAATTATTCATTCCACCGATGCCATATGCAAATCCTTATCTCCCACTTTAATACTACAAACTATTTCTTTCAAATCCTTCAGATTACAACAAAGCATTTTCATAATCCCCCTCTCTCTCATAACACCCTTTACCCTAGCAACTTCATCCCATCGACCCGCTAACGCGTAAATATTAACCAACAAATTTAATGCAAAAAATTCTGTGGGTCCCACTCAATCATTTCTTTCGCAATCCTTAAACCTAATGTCACGTCCCCTAAAAAACGACACGACCCAAACAATCCAGCCCATAACGAGTATTCCGGCGACACATCATCACCATCGTCATTGATCGGGATATTCGATAACACATATACAGCCTCGTGCATCAAACCGACTCTAGCCATCAGATTAGCCATGCACCAATAATGCGCGAAATTGGGTTTTACTTCAAAAAAATCAATCATTTGCGAAAAATAGTTTTTCCCCTCCATTAACATCCCTAAATGGGCACAAGCGCATAAAACCCCAATAAAGGTAATTTCATCGGGCTCGGCCCGATATCCTTTAATAATGATTTTATCCACCATTTTCGAGAATAGACCGATACCGTCAATTGGGTTTCCGTGAACGCAGTGTCCCTAAATCATCGCGTTCCAAGAAACTATGTTCTTGGTCGGCATTTTATCAAATATTACCTGAGTGATATTGACCCGCCCGCATTTGCTATACATATCAACCATTATAGTATCAACTCGAGCCAAGAAATGTCTTAAAAAGATACCCGTGTACGGATTTTCCTTCTTTTAATCGATTTGACCTCCACAAGCCACAATCACTTTCACCACATTTGAATCACTACTCACAAATGGATAGGCCATCATTCCTCTGAAAAGCTTCAACGCATTACCTGGGTTTCAGAAATCCAAATACCCAGTTTTCATAATGTTCCAAGAAACCACATTTCTAATGGGCATTTCATCGAACACTTGGGCTAGCCCCATTTCACCAGCTTTTGCAAAACCGTCAACAGTAGTATTCCAGGTGACCAAGTCTCTCATCGGCATATCATCGAACACTCTAAAGGGAACGTCCATGAGCCCACAGCAAGCGTAGAAATGGACCAGAGAGTTCTGGACAGGCAAAATGTGGTCCACCCGAATTTCGTAGCGTGCATGGCACATTTGGCCCAAACTCAAACGACCCAATTTCGAGCAAGCGCTAATCAATGGAGGGAAAGTGAAACAACTAGGGTAAAAATTACCGTCTCTCAGCGTCTCGACGTAAAAAACCCACTGCACTGCCTTTCCATGATGATTGGTGCAGGAATAGCTCTTTATAACAGCGTTACACAGAACGCATCAGGAAAATCAATGCTGTTAAAAATCGAGAATGTGTAGCATGAATCGCCGATTAAACTCGACGAGAGCTTCAAAACCCGGCCGGAGAAAGACGTGTCTTGGAAAAGACCGGAAGTTATTAAGTGGGCTTGGACTTGAAAGAGGTGAATTGAGGTTTTGCAGCGGTTAAGGAGGTGGATGGCTTGGTTTGTGATAATGGCGGATGAAGATCGACTCTGTTTCGATTTTTGGCTCGAAGAAGAAGACGATGGAGAGGAAGATGAAAGCAAAAATTGCTTAGAGGGATGCTAAATGGAAGGGCTCTGATGCGAAGGGTCTTTGCCATTCATCGGGTGTTTTGGGTTGAGATTGATTAGCAGTTTCTGATTCGTTTCCAAACAAACGTATGCAGAACTTAAACTTACCTAATCCCTTTTTTCTATCAATCACGCCAAAACACACCTAATTATAGTAAAACTTAAACGTTAATATTATTTAGTTGCTAAGGCATGAAAGCTGTGGAAAACCCAAGGAAAATTTTCAAATCTAACCGTGGTAAAGCCACAGACAACTAAACTTTCCCCTTAAACCTTCACAGTTCATCCAGATCAAAATCTAGTTAAGAAAATCATAAATGATTAAATCGTTGTGGGACAGATCTTTTCCCTATAAAACAGGGCGAACCACAATTGGCCGTTCATGTTCACCGAACTATATCATTTCAATTATTTAAAGGCACGCATTTCAGCACCCGATTTAATAGCACAACAACATACAATTTCATAGATCAATCACATTTCAATCGACCAAAAAAAAAAAAAAAATCAACGTAACTGACTTACAAAAATAAAACAGCAGAACAAAACAAAACAAAAAAATCCACTCCAAGCAACATTCACAGCCAATCCAGAAAATCATACTGAATTCTAACAGCGCAAAACAGAGTAATGAAGGAATAAAGAGTACCTGACGGTGAAAACAATCAGTGTTTTAGCAAGCGAAGGATTTTCCCGGAAAGTCCTGGAAAACCTCTGAAACATCGTCATTTTCTCAAACTTCAGCTGCAGGTCACCTAAGAACAAACAAAAAAGTGATCAACTCGCACACACAAAATTGGCACATACGCAGGAAAAATGAGAAAGGAGGAAAGAGAAAAGGCTTACTTGGGGTTTACTTTTAGAGAGAGAACTTAGGTGAGACAGTCTAAATTGGTTACTTGTGAATTGCGATTTAGAGCAAATGAAAAAGAAGACGAGAAAAATAGCCCAAAAAAGTGGGAGGAGGGTACAGGGGAACGTGATGGTCTGCGCTGTAGCTGAACTGTTCCTTGTAATGTTCTCTCAGGAGTCGGGAACTTTCAACTTTCTAAATAACTTGGCGTGCAAGAACACGTGTCTCTCGGAGGGCAGCTCCTTCGTCCACTCAGTGACCCGGCACGTTCTTGATCCGTGGGTCCAACTGCCAACTCATTGTCGTTGACGGTAATGCAAAATGTACAGCTTCCGCAGCGGAAGGTACATCTGGTGAGAGCGTTCAACTTTCGCTTGAAAACTAAGCAATATTGTCAATTTTTTGTACCAAGTTTTTGTGGATCTGAACTACTTTTTTTTTTTTTTTTTTAATATCCCCTTACTCCAAAAGTTTTGAAGCATGCCTTGATGGGTTTTTTTCCGGATTCACGATGACGTAACGAAACACACTTGTTACCCTAACTAATGCATTGGCAAATACGGGTTACAAAAATACGAACACGATATTTTCGTGTTGTGTTCATGAAAAATTCAAGAAATTATTATGTTGCACACCTAAACAAGTGTGAATATTCATTTTATATTTATTTTATGAATAAACAGCCGTAAAAAGTTTCAAAATGTATTTTTATTCTTAGAGCAGCTTATGACATTTCCCTTTTTTTTTTTTTTTTTTTTAAATTTCAAGTTCCAATGTTACCGATGATAACAAAATATGAACATTTACTGGCTAACTCACCCCCTACTAAAATTCACCACCACCACACCTTTATCGACAAACAACTTCCATCTCTATTATCAATACTCGGAAAAAATATAGACAAGAAAGAAAGATGTAAAGAGACGAAGAATGTTAAACCGTAAGCAATCTTGTTCCCTACACTAATGGTATATACCCAAACAGCCGAACCATCTCATCATCGATCAAACTCCCACACTATTACACACAGTGATAGCTAGCCAAACACGATTAGTAGCGGTGTGGGGCCGCGGCATAAAATCCCGAATGCGATACATCCCGAGTCAAATTCATTGGCGGAGGAGGAGGCCTGAGAAAACGAGGAGGAGCCTGTGGATACTCTCCAAAGCACTGCTGAGTGTCGTTCGGATAACTTCCATAGTTTGGCTCCACATCCATCGGCAAATTCAAAGACGGCCCACCCTGAGGATATGGATGCTGATTTACTCCAGCTTGCTGCTCATCATTCTGATAACTTCCAATCGGCGCCCTGTGAACTGGTGTCCCGTATGAGCCTGCTATCGGATACGACACTGAAACGAGATACACGAGTCAATTGAAGAATGTGTCTTAATAATAATAATAATAATAATAATAATAATAATAATAATAATAATAATAATAATAATAATAACCCACCATGTGGAAAATGTGTAGCAGGCTGAGGTGGTGGTGCAGGGTGAGCGGCCATATCCGAAGTATGATACTGTGGGCCTCCAGGAGCATTGGCATAACTGTAATCGCCGGAGTTGTACGATGACGAGGATGTTATAGTAGGATAGGGCCCGGCGAAATTGCTAGGACCCGAATTAATTGCAACTCCACTGGTATAATAGTTATTAGCATCACCTGTTCCATAATTTTGATAAACATTGCCACCATTGACTCCATAGGAGGAAAGGTTTGAATAGCCACTCCAGTAAGGGGCTCCGGATAGAGGCTGAAGAGGGTATGAGCTCTGATAGCTGCCACCAACTCCTCCTGGAGGCACGTAAAAAAGGGGTTTATTAGGGGGGCGAAAAAAATAACAACATTAGCATATTACACAAGAAAGGAGAAGAAAGTTGCCTTGGTTTTCGAATGGTACGCCAGAATATGGCCGGGTTGGGGCTTTATTGAGAGGCTGCAACGAAGAGCTACTGCAAGACACGACGGAATTTTTCCCATGTGTGTCGGGGCCCACGCATGGCTTCTCACGCATTTCTCTTTTCATCTCGTTCAAGACTCTCTGTGACTCTTCTCGACCAAGTTCCACGAACCAAACCTTACAAGGCGTAAAAATGTATAGTAAGTCGACAATGCGAAAGACCAGTTAAATTACTTTTAGAAAAATATGTTATGTATTTAATTT
The DNA here is from genome assembly GCA_014905375.1 of Phtheirospermum japonicum. Taxonomy (NCBI): domain Eukaryota; kingdom Viridiplantae; phylum Streptophyta; class Magnoliopsida; order Lamiales; family Orobanchaceae; genus Phtheirospermum; species Phtheirospermum japonicum. Next base: position 512,524 of record BMAC01000740.1, read on the forward strand.
ATACCTGATCGAAGTACTCATCTGTCATATGCATGTCCTTTTGCATGGGCAAAGTGAAATTGGCTGTCAAGCAAAAAGTTTCAAATCACTGAAGATAAAACCAGGAACCTGTAAAGTGACGAGAAAATGTTCACTGCGAGCATACCTAGCATTTCATTTACCGCTTCAGAAGGAACTTCCTTTCCCATCTCTTTAGATCTCTTATCAGAACGGATTTTGAGCTCCTCTGATCTTGGAAAAACCACAGCAGCAATCTGATACAAGGAACACATTAACAATCCCACAACGAAGCATTTCACTCAACATTAAACTACAAAAATAACTCTACAGGAAATTATTACCTTTATAAAATCTGCAAACGGCTTTAGTTTACGCTTGCGAGCACTCTTGTACACATTAGTTTGATCAAGAATGAAATTACGAGGTATTTTTGAAGCCCTCGTCAGAAGAGCATTGAAAATCTTAGTAGCGCGATCCATCAAAAGCTGGAATCTTTCACCGTAGTTATTCTTACGCAGCAAACCGGGCACCTAGAAAGAGGTTAAAAAATTTAACTCGAAAGAAGCAATAGCCAAATACAGACGACAAATAAGAAGGAAACAACAAAAGGGACAAACCTTCATTTGTTCCAAAGCTAAATTCGTCCCAAGAAGAACATATCGCTTTTCACGATGCTCCTTCACCCACTTTTCCGCCCACGTAGTCTTTCCAGAGGCAGGCAATCCCACCAGCATTATCACCTCACAGTCATCCACATTCGAAAAGGCGGGTCCCAACATCGCGTTACCATCCAAAATTGCAGCGTCCCAGGGTTTGTAGCCTTCTACCGGATTTAAACCATCGTCGATGCTGAACTGCAGCTCAACTAAAACATTCTTCAGCAAAACGTGTGGGAAAACAGCTGATTCCCAATGCAGACCTTTGACTGGAGAGCCCACCACCCCTAGGCCATTCGGGCCTGCATCAAAATGCTTCGCAACACCCAACCAATTACCATTTTTCGAGAAACCAATAGAAGCCATGGGAAAGCTTTCGAGGTCAACTGCACAAATTATGGTGTCACCAACTCCGAACCTTTCGCCATAATTGGGAAAGTTTCCTGAATTAGAGAATTTCCCGGTACCGCCAAACCCAAAGCTGTTCAGAGTCTCTCCGAGATTTCGCACATCATCGTCTCCTCTTGATAAGCCAACACGGCAGACGTTTTGCAAATCTAGTGGAGTATCTTCCATTTGGACAGGCTGAGCTGATACTATTTTGCAGCCGAAGCAATATTTCCCTCTGGTGATTCCGATATTTGCCCGAGCACCAGACCAGCAATAAGCAAAGCCTTCCTCGTAGAGTGCAGAGCCTCGTAGACCATCTCCTTCAACATTGAAATCTGTAAATGCATAAATATCCACATCAGTCTCACTCACTTGATTTAAAGCCCACAGTCAACACTCGATAGTCATGGACAATAAGTCTCAACATAAAACATTCACACAAGTTAAACTCACTAACCCAATATAAAGAATCCAACTGCATCTAACTGAACTAATAACCAACAACTACAAAGGGACGATTTAATGAACGGATAAAAGAAGTTAAATGCCTAATGAAAATTTGGCAGAAGCAGAAACTTGATAAAAGTCCTGCATTGACTTCCGCAGGTGACACAATCAATCAACTAAACTTGAAAATAAACAAGTGGAGATTCATATAACTCGATATTGACAGCAAAGCAAGAAACTTGAGAGTTTAAAGTCAGTGTTGAAATTGGTTATAAGAATTGAACACTTGTGAGTAAATCAGTATAAACAATCAAATACATCTGAGCAAATCAAACTTATCTGATTTCTTTTCTTGAGGTCATTCCCATTGTATATTCATAATACAGGCAATGTCAAATTAGTGTGATGTAATCATGGATAGTAAGATTCAGGTCAGCCAGAATAACGATTGTGTACATAGAATAACACTTCAGATCCAGATTAATAGTATCTGCTAAGTGGTTACTTTTGATTCGTGTAAAATATACGATAACACGCAATTGTAATCAGTTTCTTGTGGTTGAATAGATTCCCTTCTTTTGATCCTTATCAAGATTCTACATTATCTTCCAATCTTGCACTCCTAATCTCAATTCTCCCTTCAAGTCATTTATTGTCTCGATTAAAATGCCAGTATAAGATTGTGAGAGTTATTATCTTGGCTAGGATCATAAGAAATTGATCTCAAAAGAAAATCCATTTTTTATAAAACTCAACCTCCAAAATCATCTAAAATTAAACCTAAGTCTGCTAAAAACGGATCTTCTACACCAATGACATGTTTTCAGAAAGAGGGGAAAAGATTTCTCATGCAAAGTTTAAACCCTATAACCGTGCGTCTCAACAGTCATCGGTGTAAATAAGAGAAATTGAACGATAAAGTGCTTCACGATAATTAGTTAATAGAAAATAAATCAAATTTACAGGAAAAAAACGAGAATTCATCGCCAACCTATATCGCAATCAGCCGGATTGAGAACCACTCTCAGGTTTGAACCAGCGCCAGATGAAGAAGAAGGCTCCCATTCGTCAACCTTCGCCTTTTTCAATTGAAATTCGTCGCTGAACGGAAACTCGCGTTTCGTCGACGCCATTTTTTTCGTGTGTGAGATAGAGGGGGAGAGCGATTCGATTGTGTGCGCTGATTACAGAGAGAGAAAGGAAGTGAGCAAATATGGCGCTCGGCGATGGCTTTTATATGGAAAAGACGAACAGTAGAAAGAGCTTAGCGGGGTCAGAAATTTAACAGGATCTTGCGTTTTTAGCGAGTGAAATTAGAAAACTGGAGGATGCAAACCGCAGAGGAAGCCAAACGACCGACTTAAGAAATGCGGGCATTTTTCATTTTAGTTTTCTGGGTCAAGGCCCACACTAGAATGATAGAGTCTGTGGCCCAAACATGCCTTTCAGAATCAACCTGGATTTGGAATTTTGCTTGGGCCATTAAAAAACGAAGTAAAAAGAAGGCTAGACACTAACAATGAACTTTAAAATATTTTTTTTTTTCTAAAAACAGGTAGTGTACAGAGAAAGTGAATTTCTAATGTGTAATTTTATTAATAAATGAACCTCTGTTTATAGGAAATCTTAATAATTATAATCGTAATTATATAATTTTATTAGGGATAGAATATTTATTCACATACAATATAATATTATTCACATGTATCGTGAGGTTTATAACACTCCCCTCTGATTGAACATGCGGATAAATGTCTCGTGAATTAGTTTGAAAAAAGACCCAGTGGGAGTAATCTCAAAATTGTTTGTCGTAAAATTTGTTCGGATCATATACAATTGCATCATAAAATTGTTAAAAAAAACCCGTGGGAATATACTTTAGCAATGTGGAAGCGTAAAATTGCTCCCTCTCGTACCTATTATCTTGTGAGAGTATTCGTTTGCAACAATATAACCGTAAATTTGCTTCTTCTTGTAACGATCATTCTTGTATATGCATTCGTGTACTATCTTGACAAGAAAACATTGTGGGGAAAACTTGATTGTAGGAAAAAAAGTATAGGTACTCAATTTGACTTCACATCTTGAGAAATCATATTAGTTTCTCTTGTAAGTCCTCGTCATGTTATGAGTATGCTGATTTCAAATTTTTGAATTGATTTCTCATCGCACCATGACTATAGCATTTTCACATCTCGAAGAATTATGTTGACTTCTCATGTAGTGTTCATCATACCATGAATATGTCGATTTCACATTTTGAGGAATTGTAATAATATCTCATGTATTCCTCACTATACCATGAATATGCCCCGTCAAAATATTATTAGGAAAAATCCTAATGAAAGAAAAAAAATTACATTATCCATGGTAATACACACTCGAAATCACCTCGTTAAAAATCTTGCTAGAAAAATCAAAAGGCAAAATCTTTGTCAAGGGAAAAAGAGTGTAACAAGTATTTTATATAAGTATGCTTCGGGAATTGCCAAGTCCTTTGGGGTTCATGCGAATATCGTATAGATTAGTCGATTCTCTTTAGATTTCAGATATCAGTGATATTAATAGTAGTTGTGATCTGACTTATATTTTGATCACATCGAAATACATGTCGAAAATCTCTTATAGAGATTGTACAATAGTTGTTACCAGGCTACTGCATTAAAATCTTGTTTAGGAAAAACTTCTTTTGGAATAAAAATAACAATCAAGGAAAGAAGTACAACATATGAATATTTCTTCATAACAATATCCTTGTTTTGAGTCTTTGCATGCATTAATAATATATGGAACCACTCGGGAGTTCCAGTCGCATTTTCACCAAGCCAACGTACTTTCCCTATAATACATCTTAATGTCTAGATTTCTTGATAGAATAATATGTCATTATCAGTAATCGTCCGTAGCGCTTGTCTTCTAAATGCGTCGATAATTTTCAATTTCATTTTCTTCCATTTCCCATAGCGACATAACTCATTATCAATCCTCCATTAGAATTTATACAATATAGTTATGTGTATAAAATCTTCAAGAGTATATGCCTCTATTATCATTCTTTCGATACATAATATTTGGGATATATATTATTTGAATAATACCAACGCTTCTGGAATTGTTGATGTATCGAGGAATCTTTAGTTGGTATATAAGATCATCAACAACCTTTCTTGTGTCTTTGAACTTCAAGTTCATACTTCGATTGTGATAATATATCTTTATAATTTATTACCAACTATTAATGCTCTTCCCCATGCTAAGAAAATCCTAAAAACTAAGCTTATATAACTAGTATGACATCAATATTCTTAGTGTTAAATGGGGGAGTTCATATATTTTTCATATTGTTCTCGATATTGAAAATTAGTTGGAGGACTTTGAATAATTTTCAAATTGATATCCCACTTGTATGCGAATATAGATCATTCATTGATCTATACAAGTTATTGGGATATATATTACTAACTTTATTATTTGATTTAGAAATTGTGCTCATACTGTGAGCAACTCAACCCGTAAACTTCTGATTAAGGATCACTATACACATGTGACTGTCTAGTGGATCCATAATATCTAGTAGCACACATGGAAGGGAGAGTGGACCCATATATATCTCACCCTCATTCTTTCCAAATTTGTTAAGGAATCATTTCCAACATCGGATAGTAATTTCATTAATGAAGAACAAGTATTTGAAGAATTATTCTGGTTCTTCAATTGAAAATTTAATTTAAATATACACAAATTAAATCAAAATGATAAGTTTAGTTATGCAAACTGATATTATTGAGCTTCAGGTTCGGTAAATATTTATATCAGTTACAACAACTTATTGTACTTAACATGATATATTTATCTTAGCACAAATACATCTTTTTAACACGTCACAACATTTATACGGTGTCATTATTGTACACCAAGGTTCATACATACTGTTCAAACATGGCATTGTAGTTTACACACTTTATCTCACTATTCATAATACGACGGCATATCTCATACGTTCCATACAAATTTATAAATAAATTGTTAAGATAATAATAAAACTCATCATAACAAAAATCTGAATCTCTCAATAGATTTAGCACTCTTAAATATCCGTAAATACTACCCATCTCTTCTAGTGAATATTATAAAAATAATTTATAAAGTTCGAATCAAAAGATTGAGGGCACTGATGAGTAAGGACATCCCATTAGATTTTCAATGGTTGATCGAAGCACAAGTTCGACTTTCTGGCAGATTTTTAAATTCTTTTAAGTACATGCCAAGTATCAGTAGAAGTAGTTTTGCAAACAAATAATGAGATAAGAGATTAGATGGTTGTTATAAATGTGTTCAATGGACTTCTGGCATGCGATGTAAATCTGTGAGATTCGTGCCCAAAAATTGAGAAGATAAAATAACATTCATTAAAGCTAGACGAGTCACGAGTCTTTGGATCTGATATCCAACAAATTCATGAAACACATCTCCGTGGTTTTGTACACCGTGAGATTATGGCTTTTTGGGCTAAGTTTAGGGATGAACGAGAACGTTATAGTCTCAAAAAACTTATTCAAAAGACCCCATTTGTAAATCAGGTTTGCTAACAACAGAATAAAGCAGGGTAATGTATTTTTTATTATGTGCTTTACAAAGATTATTTTTCTATATTAAAACTTTCCACTCGTGGACACAAATAAGATTATTTTATTAAAAGATAATATTATATCTGACTTATCCTTTCACATTACTGAAGAAAAGTACATGAAATCATTTATTATCTTGAGATAAATCCTCTTTAAAAGTGAGAGTCAAATTTCACAAAAATGTATTTTTCTCAAATATTTTGAAAACCAAATTTAGAAAAAGAGTGATGGAGGTTTTTGAATCCTCTTGTAGAGATCAAATTTTGCCACTTTTATATGATAATACTTGTTATATAAAATAGTGATGTGGTAAATATCATCTCTCTCTATCTCTCTCTCTACGTATGTATTTAAAGAGAATGTATTGTCAAAATAATAATTTATATATTTACTCGCCCTTTTTTTTGTTTAAACTTTGAAATATAAGATTAATTATAAATAACTTACATCTATGGTATAAGAGACTTTTCTTTTTATATTATCATCATATGGAGTCAATTATTCTTCAACAAATTAATTAAAGAAATTGACATGGAGACACTCTGAAGGACTTGTGGGTGTATACTTAGCAAAATTTTGGAGAAAGTCTATGGGGTTAGGCAAACCCAAGTACTTGGTCCATACTTAGTCGGAGAAGAAATGAGTATTTAAATCAAATGTGAAAAAACTGAATCTAGAAAAATGATGTTGCATCCCGTTCATAACGTCCAAAATCCGAGAAACCTAAAAACACTTAAGCGGATGAAAAATCAAAATCTGAGAACATCCGAGCCCTAGAACTCTCTGAGAACAATGACTATATTCTATCATCCGCTCTGTTTAAAACAAAAAATGAGACTAAGCATCACAACCCTGTGATAACTCTTGAACCAGTCCAAGGTGTAATTTCAAACTATCATAGTCAACATCTCCACAAGTCAGACGGACCTCACCTCCACACCAAGAGAAATCAAACTTCTAACATCAATCATTACTGAAGTCGCGACAAGACTTAATTTTTGGCGCAATATGAGAATAGAACGCCGCCGACAATATCTACAATGGAAGGAGCAAAAAGCTGAAGATAAATAGTGGGCAAAAGGATGGACTAGAATCCATGGCATGGTAATTCTCACCGATCCAGGATTCCTTGACTCCTTCATTCCCAATAAAACTGCAGAAGGGGAGTCTATTTCAATAAATGAGTGTCCAACTCCCTTAAACAATGCAATAGAAATAAACATTGGCGACCTAAATAAAGCAATTGAGCATGGAAGATTCTTCTTAGAAAATAAAGTAACCTTGTGACATCCCTCCACTTAGTTCACCATTTATTAAAGAAATCCCACTTATTGAGACTGTTGCTCTCACTAAAAATAATGCTCCAACCAACAGCAAAACAGTCGTTGATGATCGAACTCTTCCCTAACATGATTAAGAATCAGGGATGCAGATATTTAAATATTCAAATTAATTGGCACATCCCTCATCTATTTGCATGAGAGATGCAAATAGATCCATGAAATATTTTCACACGTTCAAGAAAGAAGTCCATAGTAAGCTAAAAAACCTGTTGTTAGAAGTTTTTGATCTCGACTCTCTATCATCCAAAGTGAGTGCCTTATCAAATAGAATCAATGAAACAGTCAAGGAGGTCGCCTACAAACTCATCGTAATGGCCTCATAAGTCTTTGGATATTGTAGGTGTTAGCAAGAGAGGTAAAGATTTTTCGCTATTTTATTCAAACTCTAATCACCAGTGTACGGTGTAGAGTATGATATGACGAGTAAGGTCGTATTCCATAAGGAATAACTAAAATAAGTAATAAAATTATGGCAACTTACCTTTTTTAAACTAATCAAATTATAGATGTTTTGTTTTGCGATAAACAATCGAAGAATATAATAAAAACTAATTAAAACTAATTTATAAGGTTGCTAAGATCAACACAAAATTCAAAGTAAATAATGAAAAATTGGAGAAAGGTATTCCGAGGTATGGACCCAATACATGATTCAAAGTAATAATCTTTTCAACTCATCAAGTATTGATTTTGACTAAATCTTTTATAAGTTAATCGCATAACTAATTTAAAATTTCTCTTGAAATTATTAAGCCATTGATTATAAGTACAAAATAATATCTTTGTTTTAAATTACACTGATAACTCCCAAAAGTTTAAAAGACTTAGAAATTTCATATGTAATCTCAAACCTCTCGGTCTTGTTGATTATAGTGAAAGCCAAAGAATAAACCTTATCTCTCGATTTGATTTATTACAACTAAACAATCATAGAAGACAATCAACATTTGCGTTATAAACAAGAACTTCATAACCACGAAAATAATAGAAAGGTCATACTTGATTTATTGAATTTCACAAAATATTAAACATTCATTGTTTCTAACCTCGGAATACTAAGAGAACTAGCTAAACATACCTAAATACTCATCCAGGTAATTCATCAAACACTTCATGTTCAATACAAAAGGCTTAAAGAAAATGGAAGAAAAAACTAAGAATTCCGAAAGTGATCCTTTATTTTTCATGTCCTCGCCAAACTCTTTATAATCCTCTCAAAAACCACTCCAATTCTCACTCTATGATATTTTATGGCTTCCTGGATATATCTGGCTTCATTCCCAGCTCTCTTCTTATGGAAAAAAGTTAAATCTTGGCCTTTAAGTTGGAGTTATGTCATGTTGTAACGTCTCTAGGTTCGTCGCGGGTTGTGTAGCGGTCGCTACTCTAGGTCGCTACATGTGAACTGAAAAAATGCTCGCTGGATCCGGCTTGAGAGCGGTCACGACACTAAGTCACGATGACATGCCTAAGAAATAGCCATTTGTCGAGACCACTATGCTGGATCGCGATAACTCCTTTTAATGCAGTTTTTTTTGAAAGGTTCGTGGGCTAATCTAGTTTTCAGGTCCAATGAACTCCAACTTTAGCTCTATAGCCCAATACTTTTGATCTTCTACTCCTTTGTGCTTTCCAAGCCCAATTTTAAGTCAACGTTGATAAAAAGATCTTATTAAATGAACAAACATGTAACAAATCTCAAATAACAAAAAACAAAGTTAAAAGAAGTTAATGGATAATTCATATTCCAAACTTAGCAACATAAGCTCCAATATGTATGTAAAAACTGTGTTTATCAACTCTCCCAAATTTAAACATTGGTAATCCCAACCAATGTATATACACCAATAAATCAATTAGGAAATCATAAATCAAAGATATAATTTATATAAAAGGTTATGAGACTCTCAACAAAAATAAAGTAATCTAGCATTGGAACTTCGTGAATCATCTAAACTTCAATCAAGTTTTACCAGATTCATAAACGAAGTTGTTCACGACCTCATAGAATATTCACTTAACACTCGTATATAAGGACGTGTATACGCTCGAATCAATTCAAGAAATGCTTACCCCATAACTTGCCCTTCATCTACAATTTTCACCGTGCACAAGGCAAATACATGCGTTTTGTGAATAATAAAAGTCTTTCTAAAGGCTGTAATGTAGGTTATTTGATAAAGTATGGAATATCGAACTAAAAGTGACTAAATGCGAACAAACGCGTAAGAATACCATAATCATCACTAATTAACACTTGAAGTCTTGAATGCCTCACCTTATCCCGAAACCTTTTCAAATTATAGACTTTATAATATAGGCTTAAATAAGCAAACCCTTTTTATTAGATTCCTTTATTCTGAAGAGATAGATATCATTTATAGTGTAGGCTTCATAATCAACTCTATCATTAGATTTTGTTTTTTAAAAAACTTTGACGCATACTTTTATTTACAAAATCCCTGCACCAATTCAACTTTATTTAACCAACATAAATAACCACTCTCATCAATTCATACTCACTTTTTCTCAAGAGTAAACTTGTAATTATGTGGTTAACAAAGAATATGATAATAAGCTCAAAAGGGCTAACTTGTAGTAGCTTATTTATAGAAGGTTAAAAGGGTGCAAAAAATTGCCTAAGATCATTTTCACAAATCACATGCACTAAGACCTTTCCAAGACTAAGGCAAGTTCTAGTGTTTTTGCAAATTCATGAAAATACTCTCAAGACATAAGAACAATTATTTATATGACTATAAAGTCACCGGTTAAATCAAATGAATGCAACAAACATAAATTCACACAGGCTCTAGAAGTACAAAGAATTTGTTATCAATCTTTTACTCGGGTACTAAACTCCTAAACTCTTAAATCAGGAATTGAAGCAACGTCAACAACAAATGCACATAAACACAAAAATTAAAATTCGGCAGTCAACTCCACAATAATGAATAATCGACAATTAACCTGATTGAAAACTGCATACTCTCTCCAGGTGTTTGCTAAATCAACTCAATATCCAACTTCAACACTTAAGTCTTCTATGGCAAAATGGAGGCAGTAGAGAAAGTGCATCTAACTAGAATTTAATATTCCTTTGACCATTCACTAATACAACTCTAGTAAGACATTGCCACATTAAATGTTAAAATAGTGTGTAGAGACACATTGCCCCCAATAGATATTCTCAATGTGTCAAAATGTGTATTGAATACATGCGACAAAGCAAACGCATTAAATGCTCCATATTTAGGCGGTCAAAACTCTTAACGGTCAAATTAAAAAAGGCTCGCCTATAAATAGTTGAGGACATACTTCATTGAAGTCTATCTATTGAAACTCCAACTCTCTATGTTTCTTAATCAAGAATCTCAAATCCAAGCGGAAAATATTCTTTCTCATTTGAGATACAACCTTTATGTTCATATCTAGCCGTTTTCAAGTGGTTCAACGCGAAATCCTGCAATTGCACCAAGAGCAATCCAAGGCGGATCTGAGCTAAGCGATCCACGAAGAGTGATCTTAGGTGGGCTAAGAGGTTGGTCATTAAATGAATGGTGAACCTTTAGTTGGGCAAAAAGGAGTGTCAGGAACGGGTGAACTCCAAGTGTTGGGCAATCGAGGCGTTGTTCAGGGTGGACAACAGAGTTTAGATAATGTGTTAGGATACTTACCAAGACAACTGAAATTGTATTAGTGGACATACTATTAGATTGAAGAGACTTAGTAGGATTACATAAACCCCCGAATCTTATAAAAATAGTGGTTTCATTTAATTTTCTCACTTTACATTTTTGCACCTTTACTTATTGCTGCTTACTGCTTATGGTATGTTTGGCGGACAAAACTGATAAGTAAGGTGATAGCTGAAAAGCTAGATGATAACTGATAAGTTAGTTGTGAGTTGATAGTTGATGACTGATAGCTGAAAAGCTAGCTGATATGAATAAAAACGGTTGACAAATTTAACTGATAAGTTTTCTTAAAAATACAAAAGTACACAAAAGTACATTGTTGAGATAATATAGTTTATTTTATTTTTTATAAAGTTTACCATTGTAAATTTAATTATTATTGTTTCAATTAGGGGTGAGCGGAACCGGGTACTCGACCAATTATCTTGGAACCGATCCCGGAATCGGTTAAAACTGGGTCCAATAAAAGAGTAATGGTCCCGAAACCGGTACTAACCAGGTCTAATATGTTTTTTCTTATTTTAAGGTTTATAATAACAAATTAGATTTTTTTTTAAAATTTCCAACTACATCAATTATATAACATTACAATACTAAACTTCATGAAAATAAATCCACAAATACATAATATAATAACAAGTACACAACACTCACTATTACAAAGTCTTCAAACTTGTTGAAAATAAGAGATAACCAATCCACAAAACACATAGAAAATCCTCAAAATACACTTAAATATATTAAATACTCCATGAATCCATCCTCTTTGCATTGGAACCAAGCTGGAAAAAAATATAAAATTTAGAGAATTTAAATGTAAAATTTTCAATTCACATCAAAATTGGATTAAATGTAAAATTTTTAAGAGAATTTAAAAGTGCTTATTTAGAGAACCAAATCTCCATAGGGGGAAAAGATTGTAAGTACAAATCATTACTGGGTTGGCAAAATTCTTAATCAGTCTTTCTTTTCTTTTTTAAGAAAGAAGTGAACTTAAAATTTATATCTTAATGCCCTTCAATAATTATTAATTAATAACTTTAGCTCATCAAGAATAATAATTAATTACCTTAAATTTTATACTTGACCAATTTATAAGAACTCAAAAGCCTCATTCTTGGTTGGTTGTGGGAATAAAGAAAGAGAGAAAAAAAATCAGATGTTCATAACTGGGTAATGAAATTCCCACCGCCATTATAGCTAATCCATTTCATCCTGTTGGAGAAAATTAGCAGAAGCAGAAACCCAGATGAAAAAAAAGAGCGGGGGAAAAAATGGAAAAGCGAAAAGGGAAAATTACACATCCAAAGATTTAAAACTCACACAGTAAGAAAAACAAAAAAAGAAAGATAAATACCTTAAGTAGGGAGTCAGTGAGTAATTCTGCCTATTATTATCCAAGAATGAGCAGCGAACAATGAACATTTGGAGACACCATGAAAGTGGAAGAGGTTGACGGTGGAGAAATAATTTTAGGATTTGAGTGATTTTTGTGTAGTATGGTTTGAAAGTAAGACTGAGTGGCTTAAGGTAAGAGTGAGTGGGCTTGGGTTGGGCTGTAATATTAATTAATATATTAAAAACTTGGTACCGTGTACGCGTTTTAAGAACTGGTACCAACGGGTACCCGGTTTCAGAACCGGTCCCGCCAGGTACCTACTGGGTAATGGGTCTCGAAAGTCTGGACCCAGAACCGGAACCGGTTATGACCGGTTCCAAGAATTTGGAATCAGAACCAGTACTGACGGGTCCGATTTCGGGACTGGACCCGGCGGGTCTTATGCGGTTTCGGGAACGGGTACCCATTATTTCTGCTCACTCCTAGTATCAATGACCAATCTCGTTGAATATATATATGAAATAGTTTTCATTAATTGCACAATTCTTTTAATGAGTTGGAGAACCCTTTTTTTTATTTTTTTTATCTTTATTGCATACCAATTTATAGAGTCAAGTTATCTATATATATATATATATATAGATAGATAGATAGATATTAAAAGAGAGGTTTGGAGAGAGAAAAAATGCCACGTAGGATTATTTTCTTTTTTTAGTTATGTAGGAGTTTTATTAACATAATTATGATAGATACCATAATTAATAATAATGATTATTTGATTCACCTAAGATTAGTTTCTTTTTTTTTAATTATGTAGGAATCTTCTTTACATAATTAGGATAGATACTCTAATTAACATTATAATAAGAATTAATATTTTATATATATATATATAAAATTAACATTATAAAAATAAGAATTAATATTATATATATAATCACTTATATATTATTTTAGTTTTAATTATGAGTTTTTTTATTTTACATTTTTTCATTATTTTTTTTCATTCCAAGTCCAACAATATCAAATTTGTCATTTTTTCTCAAAAATAATTTGATCACTTTATTTAATTAAATTATACAAAAATGCACAATATAATATAATTTGATATTATTCTTATTGCTATCAACATGTTGTTTATAAAATATTATTACAATTCAACACTTTTTTATTTGAATTGGTTTCATAAAATAATGTATTTTGTTATTATCTCAAAAACTACTTAAAAAATACAAGTGCAAACCCAGCACCAAGTGGGGTGAATATTATGACATCAATTACAATAGATTTTAAAAAAATCAACTAATTCAAAAATAAAAAAAGGGGAAGGCGCCTTTGAAAGCAAGTTTTGCTAAAAACAGTAATTTTGAAAGCATTAATGTCATACTTAATATCGATTGAAGTTCAAAATCGAATTTATTTTATTTTATTTTATATTTTTTTTTAATTGTGAGTCCAAATAATTTCAAAAGTAATTTGACCACTTTTTTAAATTAGATTATATAAAAATGATAACATAATTTAGTATTTATTTTATTGGCTATCAACGTATTATCTATCAAATATTATTACGATTCAATACTTTTCTTATTTGAATTGATCTCATAAATAATGTTTAATATTAATGATGATTTAGTTCATTTTTTTAATTATGTAAGGATTTTCTTAACATAATTAGGATGGATACCCTAATTAATATATAAAAAAAATTAATAAGATCATTTTAATATATGTATATGTATATGTTATTTTGGTTTTTATTGTGAGTCCAATAATATGAACTTTGTCATTTTTTCTCAAAAATAATTTGACCACTTTTTAATAAAATATGCAAAATTGCACAGTGCAATACAATGTAGCATTTATTTTATTGGCTATCAACATATTATTTATAAAATATTATTACGATTCAATACTTTTGATTTGAATTGATTTTATAAAATAATGTATTTTGTTACTATCTTAGTAATCATGCAAAACAACAGTGCGAAACTAGCATCGAGTGGAATGAACACTGTGTCATCAACTATAATAGGTTCGTAAAAAGATCAACTAATCCCAAAACCAATAAGGAAAGTCGCCTCTAAAAGTAAATGTTACTAATGACGGTAATCTTGAAAGCATTCATGACATACTTATAAAAGGTTCATATGCTATCAACTATAATAGGTTCGTAAAAAGATCAACTAATCCCAAAACCAGGAAGGGAAAGTCGGCTCTAAAAGTAAATGTTACTAATGACGGTAATCTTGAAAGCATTCATGACATACTTAATTTATATCAAAACTCAAAATCTAGATAATTCCATTAGATATGCATTTATGTTTTGCATACCAATCACTTTATTTTCATTTGAGTATTCATATTTTGTTTCGTATACTTATACTATTATTTGCTCACTATGTACAGGTAACAATGTAACAAAATTCTCTTCATACCAAATTTGTAGCATACCTACAATCCATGCTGGATAGTAAAATAATTCGTTTAGAATGATCAAATAAATGTTTTTGGAGAGGATTGTGTTGCAAAAGTTTAGAATTACCAAACAAATATTTTCCTAAATAAGCCAGTTTTCAGTCATGGTTAATTGTACGTTGCTATATCAAGTGTGACTAATTATAAGGGTTTAAAAATATTGATCG
Organism: Phtheirospermum japonicum; assembly: GCA_014905375.1. Taxonomy (NCBI): domain Eukaryota; kingdom Viridiplantae; phylum Streptophyta; class Magnoliopsida; order Lamiales; family Orobanchaceae; genus Phtheirospermum; species Phtheirospermum japonicum. Next base: position 527,670 of record BMAC01000740.1, read on the forward strand.
GCGATAATTAGAATAAACGTAGTAATAATATTATAAATGTTGTGTATAAGGAATTTTTTCATAATTTGTAAAGTAAATTTCGTCTAATAACAATCATTCTATGAACAGGTTATATTATTTTCAATATTATTCGGTTTATAAATAATATTTAGATGTATTATATATAGGGAGTGGTTTCGGTAAAAACCATCTATGGTGTGAGAACTAGGGATGGTTCTCACCGAAATACATATATATATATACATACATACATACAACTTAAGTATACATATATACAATTACTTATTTAAATATTTTAATACATTTTCTGCCAAAATTGATAAAGTCATGGATGCAATACATTTAACCAAGGGTGGTGTATTTCTCATCTATGGATACAGAAGACGCTTTCTACAAATCTAATAGTGGAGTTGTTAATGTAATATCTAACGACATAACTTCTCTTATTTCGAAAGAAAGAATTAGGCATTCTAGATTTAGGGTTCCTTTTAATATCCAACAAGATCTCGATGTTTCCTGGTACTCCACTTGCAAAATTAATGGTGGATGCGCATCTCATTATTTGGGATGAATCTCCAATGATGCATATCCATTATTCTGATACTCTGGACAAAACATTGAAAGACGTGATGAGATCGCAAAATAATTATAATACACAGCTTTCATTAAGTGTTATGGATTGCCGAACTATGAGCTAAAACAAAAAATTAGAATTCCACTCATGTTGTTGAGAAATATTGATTCATTTCATTGTGTTGTGTAATGTTCATTGTTACAAAACTTGACGATCATATTGTATAGGCTAATATTTCTCAAGGAAGTAATGCAGGTGAATTGTTGTTCATCCCTAAAATGATTGTCACACCATCTAATTCGAGCTTGCCTTTCAAATTCCAACGGCGACAACTTCGTATGATTGTGTCATATACTATGATGATCAACAAAATTCAAGGACAATCTCTCTCTCACGTTGGATTTTTCCTGAAAAATTCAGTTTTCAGTCATGATGAGTAGTACGTTGCTATATCAAGTAAGGGTGGAAAAATGAGGCACGACATGATTGACCGACACGAACACAATACAAAATAATAGGCTATGTGTTGAGRCTTATTGGATTCGTGCCTTATCGGGCTGACACGATAAGACACGTTAAGTAATGAGTTGATAACGCGCTAACCTGATAAAAACGATAAGACCCGATAATATTTTAATTTCCCCCTTTTGTGTTTATTTACTCATTGTTAGTATATGTGATCTTTAATTTATCATTAGTACATTTGTCATATTATAATTTTAAATGTATTTGACAATTTGTATTGATAATTTTATAGATATGTATTATATCTATTAAGAAAATTATGTATTTTATTAATTAACGAGCCTAATGTGCTTAACGGGTAAGATTAAATAAATTCAGTATTTTTATTTATCGTGCCTATCGTATCGTATTGTACTTTTCGTGTTTTTAGCGTGTCGTGATTCGGGTTTAGATTATAGGCCCGATAAGCTTATTGTGTAGTGTTCGTGCTTATGAATAATATTTAAATGATTTATATATATGGAGCAGTTATGGTAAAAACCATTTCTGATTTGAGAACCAGTGATGGTTCTCACCAAAATACACACACACACATATATATAACWTAAGTATACATATATACAAATAATTATTTAAATACTTTAATACATTTAAAATAATTATTTTTATTTTACATAAAATAAAATGAAGAATTATCGTGCAACGCACGGGCACAATACTAGTAATAATAATAATAAACAATAATAATAATAAGTTTAGATATTCAAGTAACAATTAATAAAGTGAGGAAATTAATAAAAACTAAATACATAATGAAATAATAGAGTTTTTCGAAAAAACAAAATGATTAAAAGAGGAATAAAATCAAATAGCTCCATGACGTTATTTGCAATGCTTTTTAATGTAATATATGAAATAAGTTCAGACTTTTTAAATAAATTTTTTCAACCAAACAAGACTTATTAGAATACAAGAAACTTATAAACTTTTTAAATAAATTATAAACTAACTTATTGTGCTTACCAAATATACACTTAGTATTTTTACTTTGTTAAATTTTTATTTAGTTAGTTTTATTTGTCACTATGTCCAAAGATTTAGTTATTAATTCAAAGTTAAAGAGTAGTCAACTTAATTGAATGTAAAGTGTGTACATTATTTTTCTTGAGAAATAATTTTTGAAAACGATGTAACGATATATTCACCACAACGAACATATGCAAAAGGAAAATGTTTTAGTGCCGAATTTTTTGAAAGGAAAAACACACAATATGTACTAATAGCTACAACAAATTATACATGGGTTTTATTATGCTAACAAGTCCAAAATTTTTTGAGAGAAATTGGTGATGGCAGGCATTTTGTTTTCACTTTATAATTTTTATGTTTTTTTTTAGATAAGTGGATTTACGTGTAACCCGTTTTTCATTCCTATTAGATTCTTTCAATTAAATGATCCTAAACAGTAACTAAATGCAATTAGAATCGGAGACAGATTTAATTGGTCCAGAATGAATCTGATCCAATGTTACCATAACATCCCAAAATGGGCTATACAAGTTAGCAAAATAAAGGGACTAACTTGTTAGCACAATATAAATTCTTCATAGCCACCAACATTGCTCGGCAAGAGCAACAAAATCACATATAAAGCCTCAGTCAAAAAAACAGGGGTAAACTTGGAAATAACTACTATCCGACTGTGATACTTCATTCTTCATTCCCACAGAGTGAAACTAGAAACAAACAAACATACTAGCATTGAAAGATCAAAAGAAGACGATACAACCAGAACCAGTGCTACCTATAGCAACATTCTTCTTCAGTAATAATCCATGAGCGAAAAAATGTATCCGGGAGTGTGCGGTTCAGTGAGATCAACCTCCGGTCCACGTGTCGGCGAAATGCATTTCCCCCCAGCCAGCAGCCCTATCGTGAGTGAAATAGACGCAATTGCCCCTGCTCCCAACCACCCTCGCCGATATCCCCATACAGCATCTCTCCCCCACGAAGAACATGGCRTCAGCCGGCAGACTCTCCACCTTCTCCCACGAATACCCATCCGCCACGTCCAATCTCAGAACCTTCACGTCATCCACCACGTCGGCCGACTCTCTCGACACCAGAAACACCAAATAGATCTGCTTATTGTACTCCACCAGATGCTCCCTGAACACCTTCGCCTCTTTGCTACAGGGGATGGCCCGATTTTTCCCTAAAGCCTTAACCTCCCAGTCCTGTATCACAGCAAGCGTCCCCTGGAGGCTAATTGCGTAATATTTACCCTCAGATCCAATCGCGTTTGTGAACACCATAGGCTTTTTCTGATCGTTGGTTGGATTGTAGGGCTCGATCGCCCTGCAGTTTTCCATCTTCCACGGCTGATCCTTCTTCTGCTTGTTGAAGAACCCGAAAGCAGGAATGGAGACGCCCGTTATCACCATTACGTCGTCGTCGGATGATGACGTGGCGAGCCTGAAGGGAACGGTGTGGTCCCAGGCCGGGAGGAAGAACAGGCCGCCGCCGACGGCGGAGCGTGAGTAGCAGTGAGATAGATTCGCATCCAGGACGACGAGGTGTTGATGAGAATAGCCTTTGAAGAATATCCCTTGCCCGCCGGATGCTAGGTACAACTCCATCCTGTCGAGGTGGTAGCAGATGCCGTCGTCGCCGAGCCTAGGACGGATTTTGCGGCAGGGCGTCGTCGGGGTTGGGGTGGCGTTGATTTCGATAAGCTGTGGCGTCGATGATGGCGTGGCTGTGATCCATGACTTGGTGACGCCGCTGATCCCGCTGAGGTTTTTCAGAGCCGTTGGCCCCTTCTTCAGCTTCGGAGGGAGATCAAACCAGGATGGTCTCCGATTTGGGGATGGCTTTTTTGGATTCTCCATTTTTGTTTAGTTTTTTAGTACTCTCTGAGAGAAAATGAAATGAAACAATCAAAAGAAAGCACAGAATTACTTAGCCCTAATAATGCCAGTATATATACACGCAATAAATGAAAGGGGACTCGTTTTAGGGTTTATCGACTTGGGCTCCAAGTATAGGGGCCCCACAAGGCACAGCGATCCGAGTCGGTTAAAAAATCTTGAGCTCCAAGTATAGGCCCCACATGGCACAAGGATCCAAGTCGGTTACAGAAATTCTCTGCTGGTCACGCAAGAAAATGGGATTGGTTTAAGGCCCTACAAGGTCACTGCAGGGGCGGAGCTAGTGTAGGATGAGTGCGGTCGTATGATATGGCAGCACTGAACTTGTACAATTTTTTCAGGCTTCATGTTTTTCGCAGTACGAAGAAAATGATGGCGGGTTTGTTCATAGGAAATTACATTCTTACCCTTATTTTGTTCTCTTTTATAAAATGGGCGTAGATGTCATGCGCCGGAAAAACTGGGCCCAGTTGAAGATATACTGGTGGTTATTTATTTGTTTTTACAAATTCCACAGCTCCAAATTGTTTTCATTTTTATAGCCGTTGCTTTGTAAAAAAAAAAAAAAAAAAAAAAACAGATTAAAAAGATTGTCACAAATTATTCGATTTGAATTCCAATAAATCTATTAGGAAAAAAATATTTTTGTTACATTATTTTATGCGAGATTTATTGACTATTTGTTTCAAATTTTAAATTACTTTATATGTTTCAAATTTTAAAAATAGGTAGTATAAAAGGGATTTATAACTCATTGATATTTGAATATTTGGTTCAACATCTAACAAAGTCATAAGTATTGAATGATTCAAGATTCATGATATATAAATATTAAATTAGCAAAATATATTATTATTATTATTCAAGAAAATTAGTATATTATAATATTGTTAGGATTAACATTCCTACTTTTCCTAGTTTATTAAGTTTTGACAAATTATATATATATATATATATATATATATATATATATATATATATATATAAAGAAAATAGAATAAAAATTAAATTAAGTAGATTAGACTCCGATGACATGATATTAACTTTCTTAACTATTACTTTTCATTCTTTCTTTGCGTGTGAGGCTATTATTATTATTATTATTATTATTGTTGTTGTTGTTATTATTATTATTATTATATAATAAGGAAAATATAGGAAATAATATGTGGAGGCGTGCCGCGTGTGGTATCTTGGGTGAGATATAATATGAATGTAGGATTATGACTCCTAATTTATTAAATTTGTAAAATATAATATATTTCTTCTTATGTGTGAAATATAGTGTATGTATTATCATTGTTGTTGTTGTTGTTGTTGTTAAGAAGATTATAAATATTAACTCATGTATATATTAGACTCGAATGACACATAAACAAACAAATTATTTAGAAAATAAATTTAATAAAATAAATTAAATTTATTATTAATACTATTATTATGATTATTATGATAAGGACCAAATTATATTTTTTCCTTTTTTCTTTTGTGCGAGAGGCTATTAATATTATTTAAGATTAATGTGTTGAAGGAAAAATACAATAGTGTGCCTTCGTCAATAAGTAACCGATGAAGGACAAATTAGGTATTTGTTATCTTATGTATTATGGAAACATATAATTGATACCCTGAGTCTTTGATGAATAAGAGAACTCTAATTTCTACCGTCTCTTTCGTCTCCCTTAGGTCTTTATGTCTTCTTCTTTCTACTTTTCATTTTACACGTTATAAGTACAAATTCTAAAGAATAAGCCTCCATAACCAAAGCAACAACTATACAATTTTCGTACTTCAAAAATCTAACTGCGCTGTAAGTTTGAAAATTATTTTTTCATGTTTCAACCGTTGGATAGTGTTCCAATGTTTACAACACCTCCAAGACCTTTTGATTTACGTTCTGAACGGTGGAGACTGGATTTGGAGATACGAGAAAATATATATAGAATTTCGAACAAAGAAAACTTTGTTATCTAAATTTTCTGTACAGAGTTTTTCAAAATAAGATTTCTCACAATCGGACCGTTGTATCAAGCCAGAATTTGGATATATTATTTCAAATATATACAAGTTTGATATGAACGGTGGACATCTGAATATGAGGTTTGAAGAATCCAATAATGAATTTTGAACATAACTGATCTTGTTTTCCGAAACTGTCTGCCCAGTTCTTTTTTAAAGTTAAATTATGCACAATATAACCGTTGGATGATGCTGAATTTTTGATATAATATTCACAAGATATAGTGGTTAAATACGTACAGTGGAGATTGGGTTTGAAGCTTTCTATAAATCAGAAACCTATTGCAAAAACAAAATTCAAGTAATGCTAGGAAAGAATCATGTCTTTCCTCCAAGGTAATTCGAATTACCCTATTATTTATTAAATGCAACTAATAAATATTTATTTATATGGATATATGACATGATATGTATTATTGGACATTCTTATACAAAGCATGTGTATGTATATACGTCACCTATGATTATATACATGTGATATTATGTATAATATTGACAAACATGAAATTTTGCAATATTTTAATGATATTCATAGAGTACATAATATATTAGTACTTATGCTCTTAGATGATTTCTAATTTATAAATCGTATATAAAGCTATTAACATGATTAAATGAGGGACTGATCATGATTTTTCCAATATGTTTAGTTAATCATAAATTTGATGAATTGATACATTCATGTATGTTGTAATTCAATTCAAGCTTATTTATAAGCTACTTTCAATATGTATCATTGATTGTATATTTTCATATTTTCATGATAATGAAAGTTCATGAACGATACAAAATTGTATAAATAAGTCTTGTGATAAAGTATATTCACATGATATCAAAGAAAAATTATGACATACTTCAAATTCACTATCTAAAGAAATTGATTAAACTAACTCAATCGAAATACAATTTAGGGGATGCTTGGTTGGAGGGTTTAGAGAGTAGGGAATGGGAAACACTATTAAAGTGGTGCTTGATAACTACCACATTATGGGCTTGATTGCCCAATTTTTGGTATTGAGCCATACCCCCCACAAACATGGGTTATCAAACCCATTAACCTCCACAATCAAACCCATTCCCATTCCCATGAAATTCACCAAGCATCCCCTTAATATACTCAAAAGAAATTGAGTACTACCATCATTGGCTTGATGTGGAAACTAGAAGAACTAAATTCTATAATATCATCTACTAATCCCTAACTGACAAAGAATTGTCAAGCTAAACCAAAGTCAATTCTCTAATGAATTTGAGAATATTGACCCAATCTTATGTTGGAAGTATATTTAGTTACATACTTTCAATGAACTTTGAGATGTGCTCTAAATGAGTATTTTGGGAACTTTATGAAACACTACTTCTAAGCCAAAGAATTTAGTGAAAAGAAATTTGTTTGCTTGCTAAAAAGGGTCAATGACTTTGATATGTTGCGACTAGAAACATGTCTTACCATATGTGAAAAAGAAAGTCATTTGAAATGATAATAAGTAATTGAGAGATACGATCTCACTCTATTTTTTCCCACTTGAGCAAACTTACTGATGCACTTGTATAATATTAATTATGATAATAAGTCATTGAGAGACATGGCATTATTCTTCATAATACCAATGTTAGACCTTTGGATAAGAAAATTCTTTGAGGCTAACTAGGATCAATATGAATAGTGGAAATAACCTCAAAGTAAAGGGGAAGAGACATGTTCTATCTATGTGGGAAGAATGAACCACAAGGTAAGATATGTAAGAGTTCGTGAGATTTATTGGTCGTGGTAGAAGTCATGGAGGTTCTCTCAATAACCTTGCTTAGTCAATGGAAATACTCTATTTTGATTGATGAAATTTGTTTGTTTCTTACTTTACAAAGAACTTGTGAAAGTATGATCAATCATTCATATTAGACTATTGTATTTGGTTTTAAAGTTTATTTTGAGTTAGATTTATGTGATGTGGCCTGATTTAAATTAATTATTATTTTATTGGGCTTATTGGTAAAATTTGCATTTCATTCTAAAGCATTAAATGTACTTGAGTTTATTTACCACATATTTACATACAAGGTTCAAGAGTAAACTATTACGATATAATATAACATATCTAGCATATAATGTAAAATATTAGAATGAGAAGTACGTTCAAATATCACTGAAGAATGTGAGAATTTGTGGAGGAGTAAACAATTATTCACTGTATTGATGTTTATATGGGACAAAGTCTTGATGCCTAGTAACACATTGATTAAAGTCATAAAAGCTCAGTATGGACCAAGAGCGAAATGAACCTTGTTAAGTTTGATAATATTCATGTTGATGATTATGATTAAGAACTACATAATGAGAATGGAACTATACCTTTAACTTATGTGGAAGAAAGCACGTTTTAGAGTCAATCTAGTAATTTTGCTTTACTACTTTTTGATTATTGAATCATAAGATATGACCAACAAAGAACTTTTGGACACTGACTCATTCATATTTTGACACAACTGATACGGATTCTTTGGTCGTCGTGATATGATGGTCCATATTATCAGAAATTAATATGGACATCTTTTATATTGAGTGAAACACAAAATGAGGTACAAATTTGATGTACGATATAGTGTTGAACTAATGATGTTCAATTGTAGATAGTGCATTCTAAAGTACTAAGAGCACTACATACATTCTTATCTCAAAGATACACCACTCGTTTTTCAAAACCTATTCATTAGCTAAATTGTATGATTGAGACTTGCATATGCTAAAAATACAAAGTATAATATTTCATTCTTATAATTGATAATTGTTGATACATGTGGACATAACCACTCAAAATGCGGATCATTCAAGTATTTTATAGTTCTGGTCGATGCTTCGGCACGTATTGTCCATACAGATATTTCATTTGAAAAACTTCTAGCACATTTAGTATGATTGAGGACTCACCACCCTTATAAAGCACCCAAACTTATAATGCCAGAGCGTTTACAACAAAAGTATTTAATATCTATTGCATTTGAATCAAGATCGATGTAATGCATCTTGTACCCTAATGTTCATATACAATAAGGTCTCAAAGAAGACACCGTCAAAAAGAATATAGATGGCGACTAAGACAATATTTATGCACATTTATATATTTGTCTCTGCACAGGGTTATGCAATATTGCACGCAACTCTTACTTATTCGTTTATGAACCTCTGCTAATCAGATATTTTGCGTACCAGTTGGTAACTGGATATAAGCCTGATAATTCATATCTATGCACATATTTGGTTACGCAGTATATGTGCCTATTGCGCCCTCACAACGCATTCATATGGGTTTCTAAAGACGATGAAGTATTTTTGTTGGATATGAATTTCCAACAGTCATCCGCTATTTGAAACCTTTGACAGACGATCTCTTTATCGCTAAATTAGTGAATTTGACATTCCAATGAGACATTCTTCCCATCGTTAGGGGAGATAAGAAAAAGTATTTTCTAATGGAACGACAGGAATAGTTTCATACTATGTCTCATTATGATCCCCGCATTTCACAATGAAATGTGAAAGTAAAGTAAAGTGAACAATTTCTCTTCAAAGTATAGAGGACCCAATTTCTAAAGTGACGAGATCATATATATACCAGATGCAAATGTGTCTGCAAGGTTAAAAGTCCTCATAAAGGGCACAATGTCGCAAATTAAGATATTGCAACCATACTTAGTGGAGGTGTGGTTGAGGTCATGACTCCCAAAAGTAACAGGGGGTAGGTCACTTGGTTCGATCAATAATCGCCCAAGGAATAAGAGGGCATATATGGCACAACTTCAATTGATCATCAATGAAGATAATTCCTCTCGTGTGGAGGACGCTCTAATGTTTAATATGATTCTAGAGAATAAAGAAATTTCAATGTACTAAGAGAGTTTATATGAGTTGATGGAAAGATTTTACACACACATTGATGATGTATACACTGTTGCTCAAGGAATCACAAAGCACGATGATATCGAACCACGTTCTATTGAAATGTTAATATAGAGCAAATTGACCTAAATGTAAAGAATCAATCCAGATAGAAGTAAATTCACTGACAACAAGACATGTATTTGGTCTGGTAGTGCTAACCTCACAAAGTGTAAAGCCTGTAGGACATAAACAAAGTTTTGTCAGAAAGTGCACTGAGAAAAATAAAGCCATGAGATGCAAATCTAGACTTGAAGCACAAAGTTACTCAAAATGCCCTGAAATTGACTATGGGGATATGTACTCTCCCATAATAGATGTTATAATTCCAAAGAACTGAGAATGCGGCTTATACCTGTGGTTACATCATATCTATATGGGGATCGTAATTTATATTATATATATATAGGGTTGTGTTCCGGTGAGAATGGGTCCATGGGTGAAAAATGAGAATAAATCCTAGCCATTATATCTAATCTAATCTAATGGATTAGATTTAATCAAACAAAGTTAAAACCTAAGAATCGTTGCCAGAAACGTGATCTTTCACAAAAATAAACGCTACAATTAAAAGCTTCAAACGCAAGAAAGAAATCGCAAAAAGAAAGACGAAATTTTTTGATCTCCTGCTTAATTCATCTCCCTGCTCGATCCATCTCCCTTCTCGATTGATCTCCTGCTCAATTCATTAGCTAATATATCGTATAATAAATCATTTTCCTTGAAAAATCAGCTCAGTTCCTTCAATTGAAAAATAATTTTATCGAGAAATATATTCCTATTCCTTTCAATCCTGTTAGAATTTAGGTTTGGGCCGGAATAATAGAGACCAGCGTGATAATCCTGTTCGAATTTAGGGTTAGGTCGGAGTATCCTGTTCGATTTTGGAGGTTCCTATTTGACTTTGGTCCCTTATTCAGTTTGGCTTTTTTCTTGGTTCAATTTAGGTTGCACCCAGATGGCTTCAATTTTGAACCAATCAGGTAATGTTTTATTTTAAATTACTGGAGTTCATCTAATTCTTGGATTTTTGATTTTTGATTTTTTTTTGAGTTAACCAAGTAAAATTCTGTACGTGTCGTCTGATGTGGTTGTCGTCTGATTTGTTTTGTGCACAATTCAGTGTCCGTTTGTGCACATTAATGTGTTCCCTTGTGCATGTCCGTGCTGAATGATGATTTGCACGTGTCATGATGTCTTAAAAAAATCTGTGCGTGTCGTCATCTGATGTGGTTGTCGTTTAATTTGTTTTGTGCATAATTCAGTGTCCGTTTGTGCACATTAATGTGTTCCCTTGTGCACGTCCGTGCTGAATGATATTTTGCACGTGTCATGAAGTCTTAAAAAATCTGTGCGTGTCGTCGTCTGATTTATTTTGTGCACAATTCAGTGTCCATTTGTGCACATTAATGTGTTCCCTTGTGCACGTACGTGCTGAATGATGTTTTGCATGTATCACGAAGTTATAAAAAAATCTGTACGTGTCATCGTCTGATTTGTTTTGTGCATAATTCAGTGTCCGTTTGTGCATATTAATGTGTTCCATTGTGCACGTCCATGCTGAATGATGTTTTGCACGTGTCATGAAGTTTTAAAAAAAATCTGTGCGTGTCGTCGTCTGATGTGGTTGTCGTATGATTTTTTTGTGCATAATTCAGTGTCCGTTTGTGCACATTAATGTGTTCCCTTGTGCACGTACGTGCTGAATGATGTTTTGCACGTGTCATGAAGTCTTAAAAAAATTTGTACGTGTCGTCTGATGTGGTTGTCATCTGATTTGTTTTGTGCACAATTCAGTGTCCGCTTGTGCACATTAATGTGTTCCCTTGTGCACGTCCGTGCTAAATGATGTTTTGCACGTGTCATGAAGTCTTAAAAAAATCTGTCCGTGTCGTCGTCTGATGTGGTTGTCGTCTGATGCAAGCGTGATTTGTTTTGTGCATAATTTAGTGTCAGTTTGTGCACATTAATGTGTTCCCTTGTGCACGTCCGTGCTGAATGGTGTTTTGCACATGTTATGAAGTTTTAAATAATCTTTTCTGTCGTGTTATATGTGGCATGTACTGTTTTGTGCACTGAGTGAATGCGAGATTTTGAAGGTGATGTTGAATGTTCTTCCCATAATTATGAGCCTGTTCGACAAACTAGGTACATGACACCTAGCTCTACAAAATATTGTATTCCGATATGTGAAGATGCAATTAAACCTTATGTTAATCAGAAACTCAAAAGCTTGGATGAAGCTATACAGTTTTACAAGTCTTTTGCCAAGGAGGTTAGTTTTGACGTCCGTCGTAACACAAAAATAAAATCAGATGATGGTGTAGTTGTTTGGCAGTATCTGTTGGGTTCGCTATGATCGTACGGGGCCTACGCAGCGGAATTTAAAACTTTTAAATATTAAAACAATTATATATATCAAATATATATACTAAACCCCGTAAATTTCGTCAACGATTTTAACGATCGTCATTTTTCATTATTATGTATCGAATACAAATTTTGATTCTTATTAAAATAAATAAATTAATACCTCTCGATTAATTTCTTCAAGCGACGATTGAGAGGGAATCAATTCCCGGATATGTGGCTTACACCAAAACTCCTCGCTGTAGAGATCCAAGTGTATCCCCTCTAATCGAGTCCACCTTTTAATTGCGACACCACATAAATTTTTCGCTAGTAGAATCGTTCCGTTTCTCAAATTGGTTAAAGGAATAACAATTAATCCAACAATCAACAATTGATTGAAAATTAATTATTGTAGATGAAAAACTATCAATTAATCATCATTTACAATTGAAGACTTAGAATGAAAATATAAAAGGTGAATTTGATTTTTCTTTTTCTTCAATATATCGGCCCCTGCAGCTTTTTCTTCAAAGAGGAACTTTTCCTTTTTTTTTTTTTCAAAACCAAGAAAAGAAGAAGAGACGACCGCAAGGTTTATAAGAATGAAAAACAAAAGTGAAGTATCGGCAAGCGGCTCCCCTATTTTTCTTAAAGTCAAAAACCTTTTGTTTTTGTTAGTTGAAAGATGATAAGACGGCTGATAGCTTCTTTTCTTATATAAGTATATATATTAGATTAATTAGGTTAAGATTAGGTCTAATCTTAATTAACTAATTAATAAAATAATTAAGAAAAGAATTATTCCTCAAGTCATCCATCTCCTTTTAAAACAAAGAGTATTACTTGATCCCAATTACCTTTTATATAAATATTTATATTATATACAAATATATAATATAAATTAATTTTATTTTAAAGTCTTCAATTATTCTAGTGGGCTTCTACAATTAGGCCTACTAGAAAATTATATGGACTTGGATTTAAAATCCAACTAATTAATTAATTCAATTAATTAATTAATTCCATAAATTTAAATTAATCAATCCAATTGACTAATTTAAATATATTCCTTTAATTGAGATTTCTAATCAAATTAGATTTAATTACATAATCAAATATATAATTAAATATTTAATCCAACAATTGAATTAAATTAAAATCTCATTTAATTAATCCAGATTAATTAATTATTCCAACCATTGGAGTTATCAATCTTGAAATGTCAACAACCAAAATTATGTGTGACCCTTTTAGGTTCACGGCTAACACTAGCAGTAGGCTTATAACTTTTATAAGTTTATAAATAATAATAATTTATTATATTAATTAATCTAATTAATTAATTCTCTTGAGATTAACTCTTTAATTTCAAGAACCTACAAATCATGGCAACATCTAGCAAGTAGCATGACTACCCAATGTTAGGTGAAATAGCGAGTAAACCTATTTCAATTGCAAGTCCATACACGTACGATCCTTTCGACAACTAGTTTCCCGATTAAATCTTGGGCATGGATTTATAAGTCGAAACCCAATTGATTTAATAACTGTGATTTCATTTCAAGTTTAAGTAATTCATTTATGAATCAATACTCATCGTGCCCTGGCCAAGGTCTTTGAATCACAAACTATGAAAATTCACAGGATACTCCCTTGTCGATAGACAAGTGCCAAATTCTATGTTGGCTATAGACAAACCTCCATCACATCGATATAATACCCAAAATACCCCTTTTACGATTGTCAAGCAATCAAAAGATAAATCTAAGTATTGCATGATGTGCACAAGGTTACCATCGTACCTTAAGTCAAATGATTAATCATATATTATTGCAATATGGAAGTTCTTATTCGACAGACAAATCTTCCAGTTAAGAATTTCCATCGGGTCATGTTCAATTTGTTCTCCAACAAGCACCCACATATATGCACTCGCGTCACAACGCTGATGTTAATGGAATGCAACATCCTTGTCTTACAAGCATGCATCATATGCGCAAGTCTTACTGGGCTATTCAATGTCCTATCTCAAAAAGCCCATTGACTTGAAACAAGTTTAAGACCGAAACCTTAGAGACATGTTCCATGATTGCCATCGTATGCACAACCATATCCCATAGTTTAAATTGGTCTAAGGACTTTATCATACGTGCAATTATAATAATAGCGAAAACATAAGATAAAGAAAGTTGCCTTTATTAATATAATTCCAATAAAATCATTATACAAGTAGAATGAAATACAATCTAATTGGAACGTCGGGCACACTACTCTAACAATATCTACTGTGCTCTAAACAAGGTTACAAGAACGAGAGTAAGAGAAACCCACCTGGAGCAAAAATGGCAACCCTAACAAGTGTATCCCTCACACCAAAAAGAGCAGCAACACCAATAGTTGTTGAACATAAAATTAGGCGTCAGGTAACAAATAGAGTTGGGTGCAAAGCTAGGTTCGTATTGAGATTGGATGGGAATAGTGGATACTTACTCTATTTGTTTGAAGAGAAACATCACCATCCATTGGCTTCTAAAGAGTGCTTACCACTCTTAAAAGAAAACCGAGCAATAAATGTCGGACATGAGAATTTTGTGTTGAATTGTATAAGGGAAAACATAGGTCCAGTGAAGTCTTTTAAATTGTACAAACAAATTGTTTGAGGCTACCAGAATATCGGTGCTACTAGTGTCGATTTCAAAAAATACAAAAGAGACTTGTTAGCATATATTTCAGGGGCTGATGCACAGTTGGTTATTGAAAAGTGTTCTACTTTGACTATGAACTTGATGAGTGTGACCGACTAAAGAGAATTTTCTGGGAAGATCCCATTTCTAGAAGAAAATTTGCCGCGTTTGGTGATGTGGTGTCATTTGATGCAACGTACAGAACTAACAGGTACATATTCATTTTTCTGAAACATTTAAATTTTAGTATTTTCACAAATAATGCATTAATGTCATTCCAGCAGATAGAAGTTTTATGGTCTTGTGCACATTTATGTATCAGTGTGTGCACCTTTATGTTTTGTTGTGTGCACATTTATGTTTCAGTTCAGTGTGTGCACATTTATGTTTTCAGTGTGTGCACATTTATGTTTCAATCTGTGCACATTTATGTTTCAGTATGTGCACATTAATGCATTACTTTTACACATATAAATCAACAAAATGTTTCAACTGTGTATTACTTAAATATTAATATCATTTCTTCTGCTACAGGTACAATATGGTGTTTTCACCTTTCACGGGGATTGACAACCACAAAAAATGTGTCACATTTGCTGCTGCGTTGATAGCTACTGAAGATGTTGATTCTTATGTATAGGTCCTCAAACAATTCAAAAAGGCAATGGTGCATGAACCAGGATACATCATTACTAACCAAGATCCCTCAATTGTAATTTCATTTTCGAAGGTGTTTGAGACTACAATACATAGATACTGTATGTCGCACATCATGATGAAGGTGAGTGAAAAAGTTGGGCCTATTTTAAGTAGTGATGAAAATTTCAATAAAAGGCTTAAGGATATCGTTTGGAATGAATATATAGAGCCTAAGGAATTTGAAGAAAAATGGAATGGAATTATGGAGGATTTTTAATTTAGTAGATCACAGGTGGTTTCGTGATTTATTCAAAATACGCGAACAGTGGATCCCTGCATTTTTTAGGTATGTTTAAATGAGCGGATTGCTGAGAACTCCATCTAGATCATAAAGTGAAAACTACTGGTTTGACAATTTTACAAATCACCAGGACAGTTTAGTTGAATTTTTCATGCATTTTGACACTGCTATGGATTCGCAGAGAAACACGTCACCAAGTTTAAAAAGTGTGTGTGAGTCATATTTTGTTGATCTAAAGATACCATTAGCTTTGGAGAAGAATGCACGCTCTGTTTACACAGACATTATATTTATTGAGGTGCAAAATGAAATTTGTGCAGCGTGTATTAGTTGTAGAGTTTTACGTGTTAGTGACAATGATGGAAATATTGAGTGCGACATTCAAGATAATGGTAAGGTGTTTACAATAGTGCGTAAATCTGATGGTAGTTGTTCTATGTGCTCTTGCAAATCTTTTAAAAGATTTGGGTGGCTCTGTAGACACATTTTTGTTGTTTTTAAGGACTTAAACATGGATGTTATCCCATGAAAATTTGTCCTTTCCCATTAGACTAAGAACACAACTCTAAATCCTAAGTTTCACATCAATGATGCCATTATCGAGAAATCTGTAAAAATCGATGAAAGAAACTTTCTACTTAACAAATTGTGGTCTGATATACACTTATGTGTGGCATTGGCAGAGACGAGGACAAAGCTCCTTGTTGAGTTTTCAAAGATTATCAATGAACAAAAGGAGAAACTTACAGTTGAACAACAAGAAGCTTCATCTACTGCAAGTAAAAAACAGAGAATTGAAACTTTTTGTGGAACTGCACCAGTTGAAATTGCTATTCGTCCTCCTATGCAATCGAAAAATAAAGGGGGTGGGAAAAGAAAAAAAACTGGACAAGAAAAGTCAATTGATGAGAGCGGAAGAAGGAAAAACAAAGGGTGTGCAAGACTTGTGGTGAAAGGGCCAGGCATAATACAAGAACTTGTCCAAAAAGAAAACAACAGGTTGTACATAGTAATAGTCGATGACAAAAAATGAACAATTGTATTTTCTGTTTTCCTTTTTTTTTCATCTCTAAAAGTTATACATACTTATTTGCACAAAAATTATAACTTGTAGGTGATTTGAGGAATGAAGCAAAAAAAAGGAGCAACTGGGAGAGTTCAAGACCCTTCATATTATTTTCTTATTTTTATTACTCTTAATTTTGCGACGTAGGTTGTGCACGAATAAGTATGATTTTTTGCATAACCGATCAATCAATTTTGCACAATAGTGCAATAAATTGTGCACAGTGGTATTTAATGAATTCCTAATTTAGGTGATGGTCTTTTGGGCTTTTCGTACAAATTAATTGAACTATAGTTTTGTGTGAGATTCAGAAATAAGACCTTTTTGGCATTTCTAAGCTCTGGTTTGGCAGATTTCTTTCTCTATTTGCTTGTTATCTTGTATTTAAATATGTTTACATATTTCCTTACCGTACATCGACAATACTTAATTTGGGTCTAATGACAAATCCAACCCGATGGTCAGATTGTAATGATATCATTTACACAAATAATCAAATGACATATGCACAACCAAAAGTGAAACCATCAAAGTTAAAAACTTGGAAACTTATATATTTCTCTTTCCCTCACCAGAACCATTATTAAAATTTTTTAATATGCAAAACACAACTTTTCTCAGTCGTAAAAATCATCTTCTACTTACGAACAAACAGAACAATAGAAATAGACATCAAACATAATAAACATTATGTTCCAGTTTCTTCTACTTAGACAAGAGTTCTTACACAACAAAGAGACAACAAAAAAATAAAATAAGCATTCCGTTCCAATTTTTTCTACTTAAAAAAGTATTCCTACAGAAGCTAAACAAAAAATAAAATTCATCGCCATGCAGATCACTTCTTCAATTCAGCCTTTCGTTCTAGTTTCTTTGCCTTGTAAACTGGGAGATACTGTTTCGCAATGTTCATGTTTACATTCTTCAAATTGTTTATCTCTGCGCATGCCAAGGTGTGGCAATACTTCTTAAGAATACAATTCACTTGTTTCTTATCTCCGCTTCTAATCCCACACACCCAGTTGGCCTTTAATCCAGCCCCCATGTATGTCTCCATGTGTCTCATGGTCAAAACACCCGAATCCGTATTTTCTACCCCCGTTGTGCATGACATCTCGAGAAAGTGTGGTTCAAGTTTTGAAACCACATTGGCGTAGTGGGCCATGTTTTGTCCTCTTAAAAACTTTGAAAATGAATCCTTTTGCAAAATAATAAAAAGAATTTTATGTGGATAAAAACGACAAGGAAAATAATTTGAAAAAAATGATTACAATGCTAAAGAATTATGTCTGCACATTATTTCACATTATTGTGCACAATAATGTGAGTTATTTTGCACATTAAAAAATCGCTTCATAATAAAAAACCAAAAGCACCCCTAAGCCATTTTATTATATATTTTTATTATTAGGGAACAAAGACACAGAAACAACATAATATAATTATGGTGCACTAAGTAAATACTTTAAAAATTGGTCTTACCAAAGTATTAGCATATTCTTTATGTATTTTTGCATTCACACCATTTGGTGAAGTGCTTTCAAGTATATCAAATCGCTTTGCCTTGATTGAAGAACACATTACGTAAGAGTAATTTCCAGTGTGCACGGGGAAGAAAAACTGCAATTTTTTTTAAAAACTAAATTGAAAATTAGTATAATGATATTGAATAACGTACCAGTGATATATCTTTTGTTTCAAACGTTTTCATCCTTTTCAAGTGTGCATTCAGGGCCTGAGTAAACATCTGATATTTCTTTTCTTTGCTATTAGCACCAAGAAAAAGTAGTTGCACATGTAAATTGCATAAAGAATATTATGTATAATAATAAAGAAAAAATATGAAATATAAATTAAGTATTTCTAACCTTGTTACAAGGTCCAATGCTTGCAAAAAATCTACTTGGAGACCCCCAACCTTTCAACTTTTTATTGTCATTTAAAAAAAAGACCATAAATCCAATACACGACTATTCACTTGTTCACCTGCCCTTAAGCTTTGTAATACATCTCTTGAAACATAAAAATTATTCCTCTTGAAAATAACTTCACTCCTGTATTACAAGAACACATGCATTAAAAAATACGCAAAAAAAGATAGATAATAACCGTATATATACTAGTAAAAATGTCTTATAAACACTATTAAAGACACATAAAAGTATATATAACTTACTGTTCAATGTCAGCATTCTTCAAAACCCAGTTTGCAACCATTTTTTGATTTCCATCCAACTTCTTCAATATATTTGTTCCAGTTATCTTCAATGGTGATTTCAATTTGCTAGCAACTTCTCTCCTTTCTAACAGCTCATCCTCTGGTGTTAATCGCTTAGATCGTCTCATTGGAACATGTTGTACACCTTGAACATGTTCTGCAGCTGAAGGGGCGTTAGTGGCATTCTCAGGCTGGGTAATGTTCTCGGGATGCTCATCAACGGTTGCACGTCCTGGTTGTACATCAACAGGCACAAAAGGGGCTTTTTGAGATTGACAACCATCATTTGCTTGATTACCACAATCTCGGGGAAGTTCATTATCATCCTCGTCATCTTCAGAAATACCTAAGCTGTAATTAGGCATATTAGTTGTGGTATTTCGAAACTCATCCCTCCTTGCAATTGTTTCTAAAATCTCATCAATAACATTGATAGTCTCAGCGGTCCAGTCATCAAAAGTTTGTGAGGCATTGTTGCATCCCTCTTGCGCTTTGTTGGTACCCTCTTCTGGTTTGTCGATGCCAGATTGTGTTCTATCAATGCCCCCATGTTTTTCATTGATGCCCTGTCGTGTTTGGTTGACATTCTCTTGGCTTCGGTTGACACGCTCTTACGTTTGTGAAATGCCAAGGGATGATTGTGCCGCATCTTGCATCTTCATGAAGTTCTTATCTTCCAAAAACACTTGAGGGGCTCTTTGCACCATCTCTAGTATTTCAAGACCAGTAGATGCAAGCAACCTGGTCTTTGTAGCAAATTCCTCATTAAAAACCTGTTTCACAAATACTTATATTTAAAAGTCTAATATAGACAACATTTAGACACAAATATACATTAGCCATAAAAAAATGAATGTATTGCACATTAGTTCTAATACGTGCACATTAGTTCATATACTCATTTAATTAATTATGATTAAAATAACCATATTAAGTAGAAAATCAAAAAGAAACACGAAAAACAACAAAACGAGAAAACAAACAAAAAAGCTAACAAAACTCGACTCAAAAACTACTAAAATCAACATAAAATCCTAATTAAAAATACGAGAAAAACACCACAATTACATGCAAAACACTCATGCACATTAGTTCATAACTGCATGCACAAATAGCCACTATATACAAAACTATTAAAAAAATGCATGCACATCCAATTGCACATTAGCTCATACACTCGTGCACATTAGTTCATAATTACATGCACAACTAGCCACTATATACAAAATTATTAAAAAAATAGTTGCACATAAAATTTCACATTAGTTCATACTCAAGTGCACATTAGTTCATAATTACATGCACAAGATAACCACTATATTCAAAAATAGCCACATCAAATACCTGTACAGACTCCCTGTTTCCAGCATTCTTATTTCCAGTACTTCTACACCTCTGCTCCTCGTTCATTCTTTTTTCAGGAGCATCTATCATTTCTGGATTTATCAGAACCTCATATTCGGTTTCTTCATCTACAAAACCCCTCCCAAATGCACCAATTCTCTCCTCCACAGCTTCTCTATCTTTCAACAACATGTCGGTCCATCCTTTGTAAGTTGGAATTTTTTTTTCACATTGCGAATAGATAACACAACTTTGTCCACATAAAACACCTACATATAAAAAAATAATTAAAAACTTTTATTACATACAAGGCAAATATATATAAAAACAACACTTGTGTTAAGAACACTAACCGTCAAAAATAGTAGAGGTCCTGTGTACCACTTTTCTCCGCTATCCTCCCAAGACATTTTTCCTCACCAAGCACTCGACCATATACTCACACCAACTCATATCCTTAATCTTTGATAGATCGTCAAGAAGATGCAATACATTGGTGTGAACTTTCCCATTGCTCCGAACTTCAAACAAGCAATTAACAAGCAAAACAACAAAGTGTCTCTTGAACCAGTCGCCACTGTCAACATATTCCTTCATTTTCACAGCGAGATTTGTTGGGGTTATCCCATAAGGACTTGGCTCAAAAAAACCCTTGAGTTCTTGACCAAGTTCTGACTGCTTCCTTTTTTTCTTATTAATGATTGAAATCTTCCCACGGGGAAAGCCAAAAACAGAGGACACGCCATCTTCTTTGATGTGCAACTTTGACCCATCGTATAACTTCAGCTTGCGATCAAGGTGATTGAAAATTTTCACTAACCAGTACCCCATCTTTACTGGTATTGAAGTTATTGATAAATCCAAAAGAGGACCAGATCCAATATCTGCAACATCTTTTCTCTGGCATTCATTTAATGATGACAAAGCTCTTACAAAAACCCCAGGTGATGACCTATTGTGAAAGACAAACTTGGGGCCATCGCTGCGACTGGTAGCACAATCAGCAGGTGCAGGTATAGGGCTCTCAAAATCATCATCATCTGCGGCTAAA
Organism: Phtheirospermum japonicum; assembly: GCA_014905375.1. Taxonomy (NCBI): domain Eukaryota; kingdom Viridiplantae; phylum Streptophyta; class Magnoliopsida; order Lamiales; family Orobanchaceae; genus Phtheirospermum; species Phtheirospermum japonicum. The sequence continues at coordinate 549,247 of BMAC01000740.1, forward strand.
TAATACAATTACAGAATAACGTTAAAAAAGGTTTAAAAAGGTTGATAAGACAAGAGTTATATATATAATTATCAAAAAATCAATATACATTAATCATAAAAAAGATAAAAAAAGTATAATATAGACTGCAGAGAAATAATAATAAAAATACATTGTTCAGTAACTTCCACCTTAGTACACCTTGTTTTTTTTGCTTTTCTTTTCGGTTCAATGACATCAATCTTCCTCTTCTTCGTGATTACACCTGTGCATATAAAAAATGTATTACAAAAAATAAGCACAAAAGACATCAAAAAAGACCATAAAGGAGAATACAAAATAAATATCAAAATAGAAAAACAAATGCATATGCTATACATTTCTTTGCACATTAGTAGAAATGTTTTTGCACATTACTGTTCATTTCTTTTCACTGCTACAATATAAACCCTAAAATCTTGAACTCATTTTAATGCAATGGATTTTGCACATTAGTGCAGCTTAATTTGCACATTACAATACATTTATCTGCACTTTCTACCGTGTACATATTATTATTCCTTATAAAAACCAATGGTGAAAAAAAATCCAAAATATCATCAAAAAAAGAAAAAGAAAAACCCAAATGCCTAAATTTATTACCTTGCTTGTTTGTTTTTTTGAACTTTGGATACTTTCGTTGAAGACTCGGGAACCAATTCAGTATTCTTTCCTGCAAAAGGCACGTAAAAGGAACCCAATATCGGCATTTTATCCTTCACGCCAATATCTTCCTTATTCTTCATTTGAAATTCAACCTGCTATATTGAATCCTGAGGACTTGACTCCAGAGGAGCAGAAACATCAGGAATAGGAGTCTCCTTCGCGGCAACATCTGCCTTCTTCTTCGTTCGTAATTCTACCTCTTGCATTAAATCTTGAGGACTCAAATCCTGAGGATCAGAAGGCATAGAAACTACAGTTTTGTCCTTCGTGGCAATATCTGCCTTCTTCTTACCCTTCCCTACAAATGCACAAATTTGAATTCCATGAGGAAGATCACATGAGGAAACATGATCCAACACCCACATGCCACATCAATTTGAGATATTGCATGTACACAGAACACAGAAAACTGATATTCATCCCAAAATGCCTTTAAAACTAGTTATTGTAATTGAACTATCACCCCAAGAAATAGAGCATTTAAGACGAAAGACACGTGGACCATAAAATTAACTCAAACCGATCGCAGAATTTACAGTTAATGATAACATGTTGATGATTAAAGAAAGTATTTCAGCATATTTATGCATAAAATAACCAAATGAATTATTATGTACAGTGTGATCCTTATATAAATGAGATGATCGCTTTCTGCTACATTACTTACAAATATTTGGATCCAACTATATCTAACTAACTAAAAAAACCACAAAATGTAGGCTTCTCTTGAAAAGAAAAAGTGTTAAAAAAAAGAGAAAACATACCAGCATTCTTATTTGGCAAATCCTCAGGATCAGAAGGCATAGAAACTACACTTTTGTCCTTCACGACAATATCTGCCTTATTCTTACCCTGCCCTACAAATTCACAAATTCGAATTCCATAAGGAAAATCACACGAGGAAAAATAAACTTCACCATTAAAATTGTAATTAAAGCAATGTGCAGATCACACATAATCCAACACCCATATGCCACATTAATTCTAAATTCGAAAACATCAAATTCAAGAAAAAATAATAAAAATAAAAAATAAGTACCAGAATTCTTGTTTGGTGAATCCTAAGGATCAGAAGCCATAGAAACTACAGTTTTATCCTTCGTAGCAATATTTGCCTTCTTATTACCCTTCCCTACGAACAAATTCGAGTTAAAAGAATAACCGTTGTAGATTTTGCCGGACTCCTCTATTACAATGGTTATTTCACAACCGGTGTAGATTGACCGTTGTAAAAGGCCTTTTTTGTAGTAGTGTATTCGAGGTCACCTTGAATGATGTTACGCAAACGATCCCAATACATCATAGTCGTAGCCTTCTCACTAAGGATTGTAGAGCTGATTGGTAGAGATTGTCCTAAAAATAAATTGGATAACAACCGCATCTAAATGTTCCCAAATATCACTATCAATGCCTTTTGGTTTCTTAACTTTTGGATTGATATAATCCAAGACAATGTAGACTTTTGCGGTGTAGCGGAAGAGTGTGGCCCATGCAGAGTATTGAACTTTGTATATGCCAAGAATGAGAGGGATTAAGGCCTTGACATTCGTGACATTCATACAAGGATGGTATGCCACTGCAAAAAAAAAAAACAAAAAAAAACTGGGCAATATCGACGGTATTCTCCGATGGGCGACAGTAGTCGGTGTACACTGATTGGTTGCCGACGGCCCACTAAAGGACACCAACCATCGGCGTGACACCCGTCAGCATCCCATCAACGAAATGGCGCCAATTTAAGGCATCATAAATTGGTTGCCAAAATGCCAACATGCCACTGATGATAGTTCTCAATGACGGCGAATCCCCGTTGGTGAGAAAAGAACAAAAAATAAAAATAAATTAATTAAATATCCTGCGGGTCACCGATGGTGTACGCCTGTCGGTAAAATTAAAGAATTAAAACACAATTAAATACTGAAGATAGTTGAGTCGATGGTAAAAACCTTAACTATAAAAAACAGTAGGCGGCTGCACTACTCATAAAAATATAGAAATAATAATAATAATAATAATAATAATAATAAGAAGAAGAAGAAGAAGAAGAAGCCATAATACCACTTATGGCCACTCTCTGCCACCATCATAGCTGCTCCGCTCCGGTCTGCACCCACCACCAAAGCCCAGCGTTCGTTGACACCACCGGTCTCTGCCAGCCGCTCGCCACCACAAGAAAGTGAGTTACTTACTATTTTTTAATAATTATTATTTATTTTAATTTTATTTATTTGTGAATATGTTTATTCACTTTGATTGTTGGATTGAGTATAGATTTAAGTTAATTGAGTTTTATTTCAAAATTAGGTTTAGTTTTGAGTATAATTAGCAATTATATTGAAAATTAGGGTTTAATTATAATTAATTATATAATTTGGGTTTAATTAGCACTTATTTTGAAAATTATGGTTTAGTTTTTATTAAATAGATAATTGGCATTTATTTTGAAAGTTAGGTTTAGTTTTGGGTTTAATTAGTATTTATTTTCAAAATTAGGGTTAAATGTAATTAATTAGATAATTACGGTTGATTCAATTGGGTTTACTATATGGTTCATTTAAAACTAACTAGATAATTAGGGTTGATTTCAAGATTAGGGTTAGTTTAGGATTCAATTATAATTATTTAGATACACTACTACAAAAAACGCCATTGGAACATGACTATAGGCATCGGTTGTTGTAAACAACCGATGCCTAATATCGCGCGGGGTCTTTTTTATATTTAAAGAGTTATAGGCATAGGTTTTTCTTTAGAAACCAATGCCTATAGTCGCGCGGTTTTTTTTTTGTAATAAATAAAAGTTAATTGCATCGGTTTTCCAAAACAACCGATGCCTATATAGTCCGGGATAGTTATTAGCATCGGTTTTTTCAAAACAACCGATGATTAGAATAATAAAAAGTTTACTAAATTTCATGAAAATAAATGGGCATCGGTTATGGTCAAACAACCGATGCCTATAACCAATTATGAGCATCGGTTCTGCAAAAGAACCGATGCCTAAAAATGCGTGGTTCTTTTTTTGTAATAAATAAAAGTTATAGGCATCGATCTTTCGTAACAACCGATGCCTATATATTCCAGGAAAATTATTAGCATCGGTTTGTTCAATACAACCGATTCTTATAATAATAAAAAATCTAAAAAAAATAATTTAAATAAATAGGCATCGGTTGTTGTCGAACAACCGATGGCTCTAACCAAATACGAGCATCAGTTCTGCAAAAGAACCGTTGCCTAAAGTCGCACATTTTTTTTGTAATAAATTAAAGTTATCGGCATCGGTTTTACAAAACAACCGATGCCTATATAGTCCGGGAAAAATAAGTAGCATCAATTTTGGTTGAAACAACCGATGCTTATAACAATAAAAAAATCCCAATTTTCTTTAAAAGATATAGGCATCGGTTGTGGTCATACAACCGATGCCTATAGCCAAATACAAGCATCGGTTCTTTGTTAGAACCGATGCCTATGTAAATTAAAATTAAACGCGCATCGCAAGAAAAAAGTGAATTAAAACTTGAGCAAAATTTTAAAACTTGATGCATCGGTTTTTGTCTGAAATCGATGCATATAATAAATTAAAATATGGATTGATAATAATAGCATCGGTTTTGGTCAAACAACTGATGCTAATACTTTTAGGATCATACATTATGCATCGGTCTTTCTCAGAACAGCCGATGCATATTGTGAATTGCTGTTTTCTTTGAAATGCGGGCATTTCTAAAATTAGTGAAGAAAAACTCATGATTCTGAATTGAATCTTCACATTTATAATTGATGAACAGCAATTCAAATCCTATTCCATTATTCTACTGAAACTTCTTTCATCTTTGCTATTGAATTTTCGAAATACCCACAAAAACCTAGCAGCTTATTTTTGCCTCTTTGTGCAGCATCTTTGTGCACCGTCTCTTTGCAAATTGATCTGCTCAGGGTATGTATTTGTTTCTTGTTTTTATTATTTTACATATAATTTTTCTGCATATATATGAAAAGGCGTGAAGCAGCATTTATTTATTCTAGAATTCCAAGCTGTTGTGTTGTTCACACACTGGAAATTGAAAAGGCATCGATGCATCAGGTAATTTAAAAGGCATTGAGAATTTAAAGAGGTGCACTGAAATTATATAAATACCCCTTGTTTGTGGAAAATATTAATCTCCATAACTAAACTGCACCTTTTTGGCTAAATAAAAATTTAATCTCCATCACAAATAATGGTTGACGACACGATTTCGGGACCGCTTTGCAAGCTATTGGAAACTCAAGAAAAACAATTTGTCGCGCTGATGAAGCAAATGCAGGAAGAATGTTCCGCAGACATGCGGAATGTAGCCGGCAGTTAGAAGCACTCACCCACATTTTGAGCAGTATAAATGATCATTGGGGGTGAAGTGGTGCTCTCCATCTCCAAGCTCGAATCCGTTCTCATCACCAAGCTTGGTGCACGGTTTTATGATGTGGATGTGGGTCGTGCTCAGGCGGGGACGAAGAGGAAGGCTGTCGATGCTTGAATTTTTTCCTGCATTTGTAATTCTTTTTTTTTGCATTTGTAACTTATTATATTTTTGCTAATTGGAATAAAAACCACTATTTTCAATTACTGTGTGCAGTTTTTTAATTAATTAATGTGCTAATTAATAGTAAGGAATAAATAAAAGTTAGGTTTATTTTGAACTGTAAGGAATATAAATTACAAAGAAGTTCAGTTAACTCATACATTGTTCTCTTTTATCTTACAAGTGAATCACCTAATAATAAATCAAGTAAACAAATGTAGCCTAATAACAAAGTATTGTAATTATCATTTGATTTCACTTTACTGATGCACATAAATATAGAGTGTTCAACTAAAATAGTACATCCTGAGGCATTTCACTATGCATGTTTACAAAATTCACTCTTTCATGGCCATAACTGAATCTTATTGTCAATGGGACCTGCTGAGCAATGCAGGTTATGATGATGCAAATAATACTTAAAAAATAAGTTAAAACAATGGATGAATGGTGAATATTGGGGCTACGACAACACAACAATGAAAGAAACGGACCTCCAAAACTACCCCCATCAATCTATTTAGAACCCTAGAAAAGCAAAATAATAAATAGCATACAACACACCCCATATTCATTCCCAACACTAAAACCACATACACCCTAGAGAGACTTTCATCTGTTCATGATCTAGATAATTGAGTCGAACTTTTGTGTACCTACTTATAAATATTTATCAAATTTTAAAAGCTCGCCCGCAAGAGAACGAAATCGCGAGTAGGTTGGTAAGTTGAACCGAATCGTCTCTCAAGGAAAACTAGGCTTGGAAGTTCCTTTTGTGTTTGATTGTTCACGAATACGAAATAAAAATAAAATCCTAATCTAAACACGTAAAAACAATAAATTGATTTAAAACGAAGAACAATTAAAAATTAAGAGTTTTGAAAAGATTTTGAAAATAAGGATTCTAGAGCTTCGAATCGTTTCCACGATCTATTGGGATAAACTCAATTGATGGTTCACAACGATTCTAGGCCCTAGACCCATTAGATCTAGCCAATCAATTTCATCAATCTCAAAATAATAATCCCAACATCATCATCACCTATCTCAATATCATACAATTCATCATCATACATGGGTGTTTTGTTTTGTTGAAGATTAATTATTAAACTATGAAGCATGAGTTTAAAAGCATGAAAATTAATTAAACTAAATTAAATGAAAAGAAAATTACTAATTATTGATGAATTTACAGCGTCATGATGGTAGAAAACTTGAATCTAAATTATCTAAAAGCTAATCTAAATTAATTTAAAGCTAGAAATCTAAATCTAAGAATTTTGAAGAGAAACTAAGAACAAATCGGCACTCGTTTGGGGTTGTCAATCCCTAAGAGGCTAGAGAGACCCTAGGAATAATTTTAAAGTATCTAACTACAGCTTAGGTAACTTGAAAATCCGGATTTATGGGGTAGTATTTATAGAATTTCGAAATCTTGAAAAGGAAAGTTTTTATGTCGGTTCTGGTCACTTAGCGGTAGCGTTAACGGTAAGGTAGCGGAATGAGTAACCATTATAGATAGCTACCGATAGTTCTTCATTTTTGCACTACTGCTTTTCGACAACAGTTCTGGGTAGAGGTAACCGTTATAGATAGTTAGCAGTACTAGCTATCGCTAATTCTTCATTTCAGCGCCCGTGATCTTTAACATCGGTTATCAGTAACGGTATGGTAATTCACCGCTGACTTCTCTTTCTTCCTTCAATGATACTATAACGGTTCTAGATGGAATAACCGTTATAGAAAACCGTTAGCTACTAATTCTTGCTACTTTTTTGCCGGAAAGCTCGATCTTTGACTCTCGATCATCATACTTCATCTCTAATGTGCTGAACTCTTCCGGTTACTTAGCTATAAGGTGAAAAATAACAAGATATCACCTAATTGCATCAATCTTGATCAAAAAGCGATAGAATGAGTTGGAAGTACAAATATATGAAAATAAGCTTAAACTACCCAACTTATACCTAAAACAATAATAAAAACAAACTAAAACACTAAGAAAAATCAGTACAAATATGCGTTAATCAACTACCCCACGCTTTATTTGTTTGTTCGTCCTCGAACAAACGATAAATTCAAAGTATAACAAGAATGAAAATAAGTCCAAGCAATGAGTCGTGCGATGCTATATATATAATCTTGAAAATATAGATACATGTGACGCAACTCCAAACACTCCACCCTTATTACATTGTCGCTCCAAAAATGAATTCATGCATCCTCACAAAGGGTAATATATAAATGGGTGTTCGCTCAAAGCACTCAAGTATTGCTGCAAGGACGTATATACACTCAAATCATACAATTACATGCACAATAAACAAGAACCAAAAATCAATCTCTTTTCAATCGCAAATTAAGTGTGCTATCAACAAAAAATTGTAAAAGGTCTTTACGAGTTGTAATGTAAGGCTCTTGGACGGGTATGGAATATATAAGTCGTATAGCTAACTCACGCTCTAACGTGATCAATAACTCACCAAACTATTCTAATCACGAAGCAAAATACTTCACCTCGTTCAAAAATAAAAAAACCCTCACTAATCACTCATAACGTAGCCTTTAAACTTAGGTTATTTCTCAACTCGATACTCTAAAACCGACTTGAAGCTCAAACACTTAAACACAATTGAAGCTTAAGATATGCTTCTTCACAACATAACTCTTTTGCCTCTTAAACAGTAGGCTTCATAAAACTAAACAATAAAATTCAAGCCTTATAAAACGCGTAGACAATTAATCAACACTATCCACCATCCTATATTTTTCTTTATTTCCCCCTTATTATAATTTTCTTGGGTTTTTTATTTCATTTTTTTTCGGATGGTGGTCCCTAATATTATCACAAAAACCATAAATTCCTAATAAGATTTTCCAATAAACTAATAACCAATAAAAAATAACGAACTCATACCCCACGCTTTTAATGGGTTTGTAGGGGTCGACTCAAAAGTAAAATCACTCATGGCTAATGGAATTGGATTATTTGGCTATGAGGGGCTCATTCGGAATTTATAGTGGCATATATAGATATATGGCCGGAAATAGGGTTTTTTCTGTGCCTTAACGTCATTTTCAAAGTCAACTACACACAGCGGTTTCAAAGAGATATCAAGACTGAAACTTATTCAAGCACATGCAATGATGATAATCACTCAGGCTACTCACTGGCTTTTTGCATAAAAAAGTTTGAATTGACGCTGCTTTTAAGGTTTTGCGAAATCATTTGCGTCCAAGTACCATTTTACAATATATAAATAATAATAAATTTGAAAAGATTTATGCACTTATGCACGCTCAAAAGACAAGAACATCAAATCATACATAGTTAATTTCGACAGGCAAGCCATACAAACAAAATTCGGCGCAGAAATAGTAATCAATCGCGTAAAATATTAGCTAAGACAAACCCAGATTTTTTAAAATTGCACAATTTTCTAATAATATAAATAACCACTCTACCATCCCCCCCTCTAAAAACTCGACAATCTCCCGATTGTCATGATTATAGAGAAAAACAAATTAAACGAGGAAAAGGGGTAAGAAAACGTCCCTAAAAATAGTCGAGTTTCTCCAAACAGCTATGCACAATCAACTTTTGCCTTGAATCCCGTGATTGGAAATGAAATGATTAACGTCCAAAAATAGTCTTCTTGATTCTCCTCAAATTTCACACAAATCTGCCACACTAGCGGTACCCTTAGCGGTAGGGCGTACCGCTAGTTTCTATCTTTAAGTTCTTGTGCAGTGTTAGCGGTAATGGATATAGAGGTCAGTGCTATCGTTAGGCTATCGCTATCCTTTAACTGTCACTTCCCCAGCATCATGTTTAGCGGTTGTTCTCATCGTTAATCACCTGGACTGCTAACGATAACTGTTAGCGGTTACAGTTACCTCTAGGTTCCCAGTTTTGGAGATTTTTTAAATAATATCTGCACATCAACACCGCATAAACGTACCAAAGCGTAGACACGACTAATAAAATAAAAATAAAGAAATGAAAATAAAAAATAAAATCTAAGGAAAAAGAAATTAAATACTTGGGTTGCCTCCCAAGAAGCGCTTGTTTAACGTCGAAAGCTCTACGCATTCTACGAACGATGCTATCCCGGATCCAAAAATAAATGACGATCGTGCCATGCCTTAGTATTCTCCAAGAGCATAAGTAGGCAGTTTAATTCATCAAGGCGAGCATGGTAAGCAAGTCGTAGAACAAAAATCTCAACTCGCTTGGGCTCTCAAAAAAGCAAATAATTGATCACCACGAACATATCAAACGTAAATTGCGGCATAGGGTGATCCTCTACTTTTGGAAAAATTAGGAAATCTGTCGAGCAAATGGAGAATCCCTCGAACTTCTCAAACTCCTTCACTTCTTTGACATCCCCCTCAACATCTTGAAAAATATTTAAATCCATATTCGGGCACAGGGGAGGGGAATTTTCCTCTATTACCTCAACCACCATCTCAGTCTTAACTTCGATCAAAGAATCGTGTGGCACAGTATGAGGCTCAATAATCTCATCTCCCTCCAATAATTCTTCCACTACTTCAAAATTTAGAATCAACAAAGGGTCGGGGTGGAACGAGTTGGGGTTCAATATTCTCACCCTTTTCTAACTTGGACTCCGCAACACCTCTGTTTTCATTGAGCTCGAGTCGACTCGAATCTTCAGCATCCTCTGGAATATCCTACGATAATACCCCAACAATCTTGTCCAAAGCTTCATCGATTAGCACAGGTGGAACGATCTCAACCAATTCTTCAACAACCTTCTCCCTACAAATATCTCCCAAATGATCATTCAAGCTCAATTCCTCAACATCTTCGGTGGGCTCAATCACATCAAAAATTGGCAGCTCCAGTTGACTTTGAAGTTTATTTCTCTCCTCTGCCCGTCTCGCTACATAAGCCTCGACTTGACAACTTACATCCGCTACTGTCTTTTCAATCTCAGAAAAATAAAAAACTGGCATAGTTAATTTTGCAATTTCGTCTTGTTGATATGTGGTCTCGGCTTCGTTATCTTGCTTCTCCACCATTATTTGATCATTAGGTTGGTAGTCTTCATAGCTTGGGTAGGATGGAATTATATTGCGAGGGACATAAGAATCGTAGCTTGTATAATATTGGATGGCGGTATCATTCCATTGTGCCTCATCGTAAAATGGTTCCATGCATGCATTTGCCAAATGACCTCGGCCTCCACAACGATCACAAACTACATTAGGTACATAGAACTTCCACATGAACTTATCGTATACTTCATCCCACGTTTGCAAGGAATCGGGTTCTAAATTTCTTAACCATCTTCTTGCCCGACTCATTAGCGTGTAAGGGAAGAGCCGCATCCTCACTTCATCTCTTGTAAGGCCGAGACGAGGAAAAGTCCGGGTGATGACTTCGAATTCTTGGATGAATTTTAGCGGATCCTCGCTCGAAAGCCCACGAAAACTTTGGAGTTGCTCTATGTAGAAGTTGCCAAGCTTGTAGTTTCGCATCCTTGAACTCAATGGAATAGCCCGTCGAGAAGCACGGTGGCGGTACTTGTTATCATATGATGGATACTCGAGATGGTAAGACATTTTTTTTTAGTTTTAAAAATTAATTTTTAATTTAAATATATTTTTTTTAATTTTCAATTTTTTTTAATTTTGAAAAATAAATATTTTTAAATTAAAAATAATATTTTCGAAGAATAAATATTTTTAAATTAAAAAAATATTTTCGAATTTTTTATTCTTTTAAAAAAAATTAAATATTTTATTATTTTTTTGAAAAACGATTTGATAAATCTTGGATTTTGTTCGTCGACGTAACTTGCAAACACAACACTCAACGCACAAGATTAAATGCACCGGTGAAAAATACTAAAAATGAATAAAACGAAGAATCACAAATAAACACAATAGATAAAATAAAAACGAAAATAAGGATACGAAGAACAAACACAAAATTCACAACCTTTAGTTTTCCCCGACAATGGCGCCAAAATTTTGAGTCGAACTTTTGTGTACCTACTTATAAATATTTGTCAATTTTCAAAAGCTCGCCCGCAAGAGAACGGGACTGCGTGTAGGTTGGTAAGTTGAACCGAATTATCTCTCAAGGAAAACTAGGCTCGGAAGTTCCTTTTGTGTTTGTTTGTTCACGAATACAAAATAAAAATATAATCCTAATCTAAACACATAAAAATAATAAATTGATTTAAAACGAAGAACAATTAAAAACTAAGAGTTTTGAAAAGTTTTTGAAAACAAGGGTTCTAGAGCTTCGAATCGTTTCCACGATTTATTGGGATAAACCTAATTGATGGTTCACGACGATTCTAGGCTCTAGACCCATTAGATCTAGCCAATCAATTTCATCAATCTCAACATAATAATCCCAACATCATCATCACCTATCTCAATATCATACAATTCATCATCATACATGGGGGTTTTGTTTTGTTGAAGATTAATTAATAAACTATCAAGCATGAATTTAAAAGCATGAAAATTAATTAAACTAAATTAAATGAAAAGAAAATTACTAATTAAATTGATGAATTTGTAGCATCTTGATGGTAGAAAAATTGAATCTAAATTATCTAAAAGCTAATCTAAATTAATCTAATGCTAGAAATCTAAATTTAAGAATTTTGAAGAGAAACTAAGAACAACTCGGCACTCGTTTGGGGTTGTCAATCCCTCAGAGGCCTTAGAAACCATATGAATAAGTTTCAAGTATCTAACTACAGCTTAGGTAACTTGAAAACTTGGATTTATGGGGTAGTATTTATAGAATTTTGAAATGTTGAAAAGGAAAGTTTTTATGTCGATTCTGGGCACTTAGCGGTAGCGTTAACGGTAAGGTAGCGGTAGAAGTAACCGTTTTAGATAGCTACCGATAGTTCTTCATTTTTGCACTGCTGCTTTTCGACAACGGTCCTGGGTAGCGGTAACCGTTATAGATAGTTAGCAGTACTAGCTATCGCTAATTCTTCATTTCAACGCTCGTGATCTTTAACATCGGTTGTCTGTAACGGTATGGTAAGTCACCGCCGACTTCCCTTTCTTCCTTCAATGATACTATAACGGTTCCAGATGGAATAACCGTTATAGAAAACCGTTAGCTACTAATTCTTGCTATTTTTTTGCCGGAAAGCTCGATCTTTGACTCTCGATCATCATACTTCATCTCTAACGTGCTGAACTCTTTCGGTTACTTAGCTATAAGGTGAAAAATAACAAAATATCACCTAATTGCATCAATCTAGATCAAAACCAACGTTCCCGGTTTCGCTGCTTCTTCTTCACATATTCTTCAAGCTTACAGTTTTCAGCTGCAAGTGCGTTCAGGTTTGTTTCATGCTTCTTCACATCTAATTCAAGTCTCTTTACGTCAGCCTCCAACACTTTAAAGTCCGGAAATAATTGACTAGCTCTTGGGCATTTGAAAAACTCGCAACCTCTAGGCTCCTACAATATTATTTACTCGAATCAAAATCACTCAACAACAATTATTTTAACTACAATCAATCGACCCCATGTTAACATCTTATACAAAACCCCAAATCATTACCTAGGCCCTAATTTCTGAAATAGGAAAGAAATTCAAGACTTACATGAAATCTTGGACAACTTATATATCTCCTCCCGGGATTGAGGTCGGTCCATCATGTCCTACAAACGACTTCATCATCACAACTGCATTTTCCTCTTCCCATAGTGAACTCAAACGTTTGCCTCCACGCCATTTCCAAAAGATTGTCAAAAATCTACTCGTACACTGAAATATGGTAGTTTTATTACAAACTATTTTAGAAATTTTCAAATTGACCCCTAAAATTTATAAGATTTATGATTTTGTCCCTAAAGTTCCAAAATTCATAATTACTCAATCAAAATTAGTAAGTTTTATCAGAGTTTAATTTTGTGATAGTAAAAGAATGACTTATATGAACAAACAAGTCATTCAAAAGATATAATTATTGTTTTAATTCCATTGCCAATAAAAATTACCTTGGCAACCGCAAAAGGCAGGCAAAAAGAGACTCTCCATAAAGTAGCCTTTGTCTTGAGATTGATCAGAAGCCCCGTTATCGACGACCAAGGACATCAATGATCTATCTTTCACATTATAAACAACCAAATGAGCTCCAGCCATCAAAACAACTTCCTCCTCCTCATCTTCAACAAAACACAAAGGCGTTAACCAAGACAAAACTCCATTACAATAAATGCTGAGTTTTGTCCAAGACCCTACCACACCATACTCTTTCATAAGCCAAACATCCATTCTTTGGTCACAGGTTTCCCTATCCACCAAACAAAGACATCCCCTAAAAATCACAAGTGCATTTGTTGAAAACTCGCTAACCACATGGACACGAACAGGTTGAGTGATATCGAAATATGCCTCGTTAACCAAATCTAAAGCAATGATTACAGACTCTAGCTTTCCAATTCACTCATATTATAATGCAGCCAATGGATAGCCCAATTGAAAAATATTCCGCAGGGGATGCGAATTACTAAATTACCATAAGGTGAGGTCTTAAGCCTTTTCTAGACACCCGTTTTCACAGAGTACACATAAGCACCATCGCAACGGTTAGGCATGAATGGGCCATCATAATGAACTTCGCAATAAGAAAGTAAAACCACCTTATAATCATCTCTAGCACTATCATACTCGTATCCACATGTGACATGGGTAGTGTCACCCCTAGCTAGAGGTGGACCAGGTAGTCTCACCTACTCCAGAGTAATGGGGTTCACAAAAACCATCCCACCAGTTAGGTTGAGTAGTAATAATAAGCCATCTCATGAACCCAAAACTAATCTGCACACACCTGGAAAGTCGAGCTCTCTTGAAACGGTGATAATGTTGCCTTTTATGGTTTCGATAGAGCGATGGTGTTATATGGGGTAATGAGAGAGATATTCTAGGCGGGGTGTTTCTCGAGCGAGGTGGGATTTGATGAACTGTGGGGTGGAGAGCAAATTGCACCATGTTTTTGATAAGAACATGAACTTGCCTATCGATTTTGTAGGGAGGCGTAAGAATATGTCCATCAAGATTTCTTGGGGAAGATCCATTTTTTTGAAAGACTTTGTAGAGGTTTGCAATTGGAGGGTAATGGAGGGGGGAAGATAAGGTGGGGCATTCCACGCGGGCCAATTTTAAAATTCTATTTACAATTATAGGCATCGGTTATTCGTAACAACCGATTTTAATTGTCCAATAGAACTTATGAGCATCAGTTATTTTTATACAACCGATGCATATACTAATAAGTTCGACAGCTCTTGTGGTCGAGGAGGATTCGAACCCCCGACACCGTGGTTCATAGCCACGTGATCTAATCCTCTGGAAAAACTAATTTATAATTATAGGCATCGGTTATTCCTAACAACCGATTTTAATTGTCCAATAAAACTTATGAGCATCGGTTGTATTTATACAACCGATGCATTTACTAAGAAACCAGGTGGTTTGGGCGAGGAGGGATTCGAACCCTTGGTTCGTAGCCTCTGAAATCTAATTTTGCCCAATACACATGAAAATAGGTTTTTGAAATAAGTTCAGTAAAAAATCTTCAGATTTCCCACTCCAAGAACCCACCAGATTTTCAGAAGTTAAATTTTGGGATAGGAGAGGATTCAGTTTTTTGTTCTCTCAGTTAAGAATTACACAAGAAACCCCAAAACCCTAATTCATTCCCCGTTGCCTGGTTTCACCCTCGCCTGCTACAAATTTCGCAAGAATGTATGTTTTAGTACTTAATGTTCAGTTCTTTAATTAACATGTTTGGGTAATGTTTATGTGTAGAAAGTTAAATCCTCTGAGTTGGTAATTGGTGTTGGAATTAATATTTCTTACCACAAGCATTTTCTGCTTCCCGTAGCCAATTCGGACCTAATGAGTCTTTCAAGTAGGACTGAGACTAGTTGATTAGGTTGATCACCTTTTTAGCATAATCAGGATATGTTGTTGTCTGGACCTCTGAATTCCATCCATTTCCAATGGCCATGCCCTGTTTTTGTACAAGTTTAATTATTATATTACAATTATTTGTTGCTCTGGCAAAATACAAGAAAAATTAATTCACACCCAAATAAAGATGATCAGTGAACGTACTTTGAAGGGTTTAGAGCCCATAAATACTGATTATTGATTATGGTTGATGACATTTATTTGACGATTAATTTCATCGTATTTTGGACATCTTGTTCACAAGCCATTTTAACCCTCTTGAACTATATGTTATGTGGTAAGTACCTTCACAAAAGTTTTAGATATGCTTCTTAGATGTCTGTAGCTGCTAGAACCACCCAAGTATCTGTTTTCACTCTTGTAATCTGATTAAGGCTTTTGGTGTCTTCACAGTAGTTGTAGAGTGATGTGTTAGCTTTTATCGCCTTGCATCTTATATTTTTTATCTAATGTTTTAAGAATTCTATCAACTAATGTAATAGAGTCATGACAGATTCTTCGAGCACCCAGTGTGAACAAGAGTCTGAGAAAAGAAGATCGAGAGGATCAACAACATGCATAAAAATGAAAAACAAGCCGTCAGAGCAAAAGCATATCGAATTTGACGATACAAATAAATCCATTGGGAAATATGCTGCCAATTTCAGAAATTACCTAAGTTCTCTAGTTCGGTCATATGTAGATATTAACATCGACGAGTGGGAACACGTGGAGAGTAGTCTTAAGGATGTGATTTGGGAGGATTTGCAGGTATACAATAATCAACTTTTTATAGCAAATTATCTATTAATGAAAACATGTGTGTTTCTTATTTATTCAGAAAGATTTCAATATTGAAGGTGATGAAAAGATGAAGCACTTTCTAAAGGTTGTGGGAGTGAGGTGGACTACTTTCAAGACGAGGTTAGTGCGTGACTTCATCAAGAAGAAACACCCAAAATATGATCATCCATTCCAGTTATATCCTTCCATTACAGATGAGCAGTGGAAGAAATTCATTAATGATCATCAATCTGAAGAATTCAAGGCATGTACAATGTATTACCTTTTTATAAAATGAATCACCAAATATATATATATATATATATATATATATATATATATATATATATATATATATATATATATATATATATATATATATATATATATATATATATATATATATAATATTTTCCTAAAATTTCTATACTAGGAAAAAAGTAGGAAAGCTCGGGAGAGCCAGTCTCACAACCAGCATCCGCACTTTATTGGACCCGACGGATATGCTCGTGCGAAAGCAAAGTGGGTAGTATCATACCCTCTCTCGTCTTCGTCTTCATGTGCTTCACTCATCTCAAGTATTGTTGCGGATGATCGCAGTTTGGGTTGGGTTCAAGCAAGATTTCAGAAAGACGAAAAGGGATATTATGATATCCCAAATGAGCAAACGAAGGGGGTGGTTGATAAAATTGTAATTATTTTTTAAATAATATATTTTGGAAGTACTTATTTAATGTCATGGGGAAAATGTATTAAGTTATTGTTTTTCATTTCTTGAAACAGGTAGAGAAGGCTCAAGAAGTTAGTCAGAGGACGTTTCTACCGCAAAGGCATAATGACATTTTGAATGCATCTTTAGGGAAGAAGGAGCACCCGGGTCGGATGTGAGGTGTACATATCAACGTGAATGTGAGGGCTGTTTTTGGTCAACCGATTCAGACAAGTAGGAGATCGAGTGGAGTGGTGTCATTCGACGAGGTTAGGGCGGCTCTGACACAAGAAGTCACGCAACAGATGCAGGACAAGTTTGATGCTCTACAAGCTCAATTCGACCTGTTGTATGAGCAAGTGAAGAACCAAGGTCCGCAGACTCCGTTGACAAACCACCATATACCATAAAAAGTTGACGAGAGGGCTGACTTGAACACACCTTCGCAAGGTGATCCACGTAGTAGTTGCCACTCTGTTGGTGAGACTTCATTTCCTATGGTTGGGGTAAAAAATAGATAATATGTAGTGTATTTTTCACAAACCTACTCATTTAAGCACCTTAGTAGTTGATAAATAATTAATTCTTAGTCAAGATTTATTTAATTTATTATCCTTTTCAGAGTCGTCTTCTCATTATTCGTGTATTAGAAAACATGAAGTCTCATTTATTGCTTTGACTTACATTAGCGAGTTGTTCTAATTCTTTCCTGTTAATGGCGTAGTATTATTTCCAGAAACAAATTCTCATAATTAAAACATATTTTTATGTGTATCAAGAATGTGAATACAAGACTAAAGGGGTTGAAAGTAATTAGGTTTGTTATATATAAAAATATACTCAGGCCATTACGGTCAGGGGATTTTTGCATTTTTGCGTTGTCAATACTTACATATACTCAGGCCATTATGGTATAACCTATAAAACTCGAACTCGTTATCATCAAGTTTTATATTCATCATTAGAATATAAACATTTTATCCAGACCATTATCATTGGTCTACTTTGAGTAATAGAGTCCGACTGAGTGCCGTCTGGACCTATCCATTTTGGGGGAAATAAAAGTTGTTTCCAACGGGATGGTTTACCTAACTAAGGAGGACACGATAATACATCATCAGAAGCTGTCACCCGATCATGTGAAGGTTTCATTAGATGAAGTTGTTGAGGGTGCAACACAACTTCCTCTACCGATGACAGCTCATCCAGAAATGAAGTACGTGGGTGAAGTTTTAGGTAGATTTTTGTAGTGGCGGGTCAGCTTAGTTCAGGAAAGAGACGTAATAATATATGTTTACATTTTACCAATTATTGAATTAGTTTTAGTAAGCTTAATCATGGCCATATGTACAAGAACTTGCAAGGCCATATTCGAAGAAGCGAAAAACAAGTCAAATGGAGACAAGTGGTGAGCAATCTGCAACCAAACCAAGGCCACCTCTTGTTGATGACATTGTCTTGAAGACTTTGAGAGATAAATGCAAAGAGCTAAACTCGTTGATTTTATCGATGCCCGTACATGTGGACCACATCTCTATGGATTGATTCGTACATTTTTGTTGCGAATCTGTACATAATTGAGTCTTATTTTAGTCTTTTTATTCTCTTTTTCGGGTTAAGAATGAGTTGAATTGCATCGTTTTGCATTATTCATCTCTTTACTTAATTTTTTGATTTATTGATCAAAAATTGGTCCAAACGAGAATAATTCTGTGATTTTCTCATACAGCTAGAGTGTCCGGTGGACTCGAAGCACGAAGATTGAAGGAGAGACACTCACAAGTACCCCAAAAGGACACACACCGATCGGATAGCTCATGTATCCGATCGGTGCAACTGTTGATGTGCACACCGACCGGGAGAGCTGGCGCACCGAGCGGACCCGGGGACAGTAGCTTTCGTCCGATCGGACAAGGCATCTGACCGGTCGGACAAAAGTGTTATGAAAGCAGATTTCTGGGAATTTTTAGTTACGAAACGGCTGGAAATGTGTTTAAAACTGCAGAGGCAGCTTGGGTTGAAGAGATTCAGTCCTGGAGGCTGGAAGAAAGGAGGAGATACACAAAGAACACTCAAAGGTTGAGATATTTGACACATCTCTCATACCTCTAGATAAATTCGTGCAACGCCGTATCAAGGTTCGGGTGACAGCAACTTCTGTTCGTGGCTAAGGTTCTGGGATCGTGACAATCCGTGGAATTCTATGCAGCTTTCGGAGTGTTTTGTTTCATCATCATCACTCGTTGAACATAGTTCGACGACTCGTAATTTCTAAACTCGTATTCTTAATCATTTTCAGAGTAGTTTGGTTTAATATTGATCGTGAACAATTGATGTTTGGTTAGATAATGTTTTGTTAAATAGATGTTAAGTTCTTGGTGATTTGGATTCATACCTTTGTGTTTTTGGATTATCATTCTTGGATGAACTATYACTTTGGGTCTGAGAATRAAGTWATGAAATGTTTAGTTACATTCGTTGAAACATCTAGTGCTTAAAYCTTGTTTGGTATTTGAAACGATTTGATGTGCTCTTTAGTGAAARAATTGTTAGTGACTTATGGATGTTAAAGGTATTCGATTGTTAGTTGTAATCGTCATTTTTAATTAGTTAGAATGATGTCTAATAGTTTGCATTAGAATTACATTAGTTGCTTTTCTTATAACTTGTCGAGAGGTTGACACCCTCGAGACAAGAAGTGTTCATTTTGCTAAGCTATTGAGATTGAAACAATTACAAACCCTTTTTAAAACCCCATTTGACCGTGTGTTTTTAGATAGAATTATGATATTAGTATAATAAACATCGTTAAATCCAATTCCCATTCCTCGAGAGATTGGCCCGAGTTGACTCATCAGTCTACAAGTGACCCCGTTCTCTTGCGGGCGAACTAAAACTCTTTCAAAACGTAGACGCGTATTTGTTAATCGGAATTTAATTTTGAAAGGAACACAAAAGTTCGGCTCAAAATTTGGCGCCGTTGCCGGGGAATGGTAAAGGTGTTGAAGATATTTATTTGTGTTATTGCTTATAGGTCGTAAATTGTATAATGTTTATTGTTTGCCACTCGATGCGGTGATTGTTTATTGTTGATGCAAGGTTGACGAAGCCTTAGAGGAGAATTGACCCCATTCATTAATAGCATCGAACGCGTGTCGAGACCAAGACAATTATTTCCTTCGACCGAAGGGAATCTTTTGGAAGAAATTTGAACCAACATGGCAGAGAATCTACCTCTCGGAGGACGAGGAGGAATGAATGGAGGATGAGGGAGGGGACGAAACACCCAAACCCCTCCTCGTGATTATCCATATGGAGTGCCACCCATTGACGATGTGCACGTACAAGAGCAAATGGATAATAATGAAGACGAAGAGCCAATAAATCCACCTCTACTCCATGGCGAGGAACCAAGAGAGCCAAACCAAGTTAACAACGGGGAGCAACAACCGAGGGGCGATCATCAAATCATGATGCAAGAGAACCCTACTTACCAACAACCTCCTCAATGATTTCTGAACCGTGAAGAAGCTCGAGCTTATAACAATTGAGCAAATAGAGAGTTCGATCAGAACAATGGTGGTCATGGCAGGCCTGAGCCCCAAAACAACCAACGAAACCACCGAAGGCATGAGGATTTCGAACGAGAACGGAACCACAATCAAAATAGGAGGGAGGGACGTCCGTTCAATGCTTGGCAGAGGGAGAATTTTCGAAATGATGGATATAATGATTGTGGGAATTACGAGGAGGAGCGTGATTATGGGTATTACGAGGAGTATGGGGAAGAAAGAAATTATGGCGCACGAACTAACCTCGGAGGAAGGAGAGAGCGCCGATACCCTAACGAACGCCATCAAGGAGATCTCCTTTTCCCAACGATTGGATCGTACAGCAGCGCAATAGTCTTAGGCCCCGCGGCAAGAGACTATGATCTGAAGGCGAGCAGTGTAAATCAACTTCCTACCTTTCACGGCATACTCAATGAAGATACATTGAATTTCATTCGAGAATTTTACCTCGTGGTAGGGAGAATTCCGCATCTTGGATTACATGAGGATCAATTGAGAATGAAATGCTTTCCTATGACTTTGAAGGACAAAGCAAAGCATTGGCTTTTGTCGTTGCAGCCCAATTCCTTAACTAATTGGGAGATGGTGTACAAGAAGTTTGTGAGTAGATTTTACTCTTCTCAAACAACTGCTAAATTGCGAAGAGAGATTACAAACTTCGAACAAATGGAGGGAGAATCATTCTATGAAGCTTGCGAGCGATATAAAGGGCTTTTACAAAAATGTCCACACCATAATAATAGCACCGAGATGGTGAATAATTATTTCCATGAAGGGTTATTTTCGGTCTACAAGCAGCAAGTGGAGGTGAAGGCCGGAGATTTTGGAGAATTGACCGCCACGGAGGCTTGGGACTTATTCGAGCACATAAGCGAAAAATCACAGCAAACAAGTTTCCAACCGAGGAAATCCAAAGTCCCGACAATCCAAATCAAAGAGCTAACAAAGCAAGTCACACTCTTAACAAGCAAGATGAAGGGGGAGGAGGAACCTTCGACACCTCCGCCTAAGATGTGCGAAAAATGTGGGGCAGTGGGACATGAAATGGATACTTGTAATGTGGTATTTGACGAAGAAGAGGAAGGGGAGGTTAATGCCATCCAAAACTATCAACCCAATGATAAGTATGGGAAGAAGTTTACCGAGTAGTATAACTCAAGTTCAAGCTACGTTCCAAAGAGCTCGAACTACGTGCCCAATTCCAAATCCTCGGAACCACGACAATATCCGAATAAGAGCCAAGGAGAACCGAGTGGCCAAAACTCTTATCAAAATAAGGGGCAAGGCAACTATTCTCAATACCCTCCGAAACAATATCAGGCACCACAACAACAATATCAACATGCACCACAACCGCAATCCCAACAGGCACAGCAACAACAATTTCAGCAACTGCCACCACAGCAGCAAATGCCACTCCCGATTAACCCCGACAACGAACTAAGATTGTGGCATCAACAACTAGAGCACGAGACTTTACGTAATCGGGAGGAAACACTTCGTACAATCGAGGAAGGCAAGCGGACAAGGAAGCAACTGGAGAAGCTAGAGATGATGATAGGGCAACTCTCGGCTTCTATGGCAAAAACGACGAGTGATCCGGGAAAGCTAGCTAGCCAACCCGAGCAATCAATGGCGGTGCATGTGTTGCGAGGTGGGAAGCAAGTCGATAACAGAGTACAAGAAGCCGAAAGGGAAGACTCCAAAGACGAGTAGACAATGGATACACGAGATGAACAAGAGTCAAGTTCAAATGGTGAAGGAGGAACATTGGGTGCAAATAAAGTAATCCATATGTTCCAGGATCATTGAAGGGAACCTTTCAACCGAAACGTTCAAAGCAGATCAGAAAGATGCAGCCAAGGACCTGACCAATCGGACTACCAAGACGACCGGTCGGACTGGAGCCCAGAAGGTTTTGACCGATCGAACTGAGAAGAAAACCAATTGGACTGGAGTCCAGAAAGTTTTGTCTGACCACACCAACCCAGGGTCCGATCGGAGTGGAGGATAGGAGGTTTCTACCGATCGGACAAGTAAGACTGACCGGTCAGAAAATAGGGCTGAAGAGGAACAAAGACCATTACGAGTCATAAGGGACGCCGTTCCGTTTCCCAATTGTCTCAAACCAGCAAAGGAGAGAAAAAAGTTCATGGAACTTTACAACATGCTGAAAGATGTGAACGTTAATCTTCTATTATTTGACGTGATCAAGGCAATGCCTGCCTACCCAAAATTTTCAAGGAACTTACAACCAAAGAAAGAAAAATGGAGGGTAATGAACGAATGGTATTATCCAAGGAGGTGAGCACAATCTTCCACCATACATTGCCACCTAAAGCAAAGTCTCCAGGGAGTTTTTGCATTACGATAACCTTGGAGATGGCCAAAAATCACGTGGAATGCTCGACTTAGGGGCGGGGATCAACGCTATCCACCTCCACCTCCGGATGACATGGACCAGTAGGCGGTCCCATGCCCCATCTGTATCACCACTCTATCCCACTTTTATCGCTTTCTAGGATATTTGATATTTATTCGGGTTATTGTAACATTATTTCCTTTTATGTTTGCTTGGTGATGACTTTGGTTAACTTGTTGTTTATTCAATTGCATGCATTGGGCTCTTGACATTTTCAATTCCCTATGATTCATGTTTGTGTTATAGCAAACAGGAGACTGCTGGATTTTCTTGATAGGGGGAGGGGATAGGCCCGTCCGGTCGGTAATGCAGAGGCGATCGATCGGAAAGAACCTACTAGACTCTAGTCCGATCGGTCTAGATCTATGACCGATCAGACAAATGCACAGTCCTCGGGTGTTCGATTTGAGTCCATGCATGCTTAGGTTTAAACCAATTTGAGTAACTTAGTCACAAATTCGTAACATAACAATGGTCAACCATTTACGTCAACTTTTGTTGAATATTTGCCCTTGCTTAATCGTGTTTGTATTGGCATGCTTGTCGGAATCATGTGTTATGTGGTATAAGGTTTAGAGTCTTTTGAGCCTGTTTTAAGTGCAAAGTCTTCAAAAAACTACTTATATGTATTTAAAACAACACTTTATCGTTACCAATTTTGCAAACTCTTAAAACTCGATCACTTCGTTTTCAAAAGTTTGAATTAAACCTTGTAAGAAGCCTTGTGTGTTTATCAACATTGCGTGTTTTGATTCGATAAGTGTTTTGAGAAGTCTCTTAATCACATGAGTACATTGGATTTTGAAAATGACGATAGGCACATATAAAACCCGATTCCAGCCTTACTCATAAATAAAAACAACTTAAATTCCCAATAAGCCCCCTCGAGCCTTTTATTCCATTTCCTTGATCGTCACGAGCTTTATTGTAGCTCTTATTTCGAGAAAATTTGTAAAATGAGAGTTTTATCCGATCATTAGTTACGACGATCGAAGGTAAGGATTAGTGGGGTGTATAAAATATATATATATATATATATATTATATTTATAAAGATAATTAATCTTTCTGCTTATGAAAATGTGTAGTGACCACTGGGTGCTACTAATGATATCTCCTCTGAAGAATGTGGTTTATATTTTAGATTCAAAGTCATACAAAAGGGAGTTGATATCAAGACACATATTACACGTACGTAAATTTTCCCCCTC
>BMAC01000740.1:579675-677863 GCA_014905375.1 Phtheirospermum japonicum
CTACTTATAGGCATCGATTTTTATAATTAACTGATGCCTAATGTTTTTGTATGCGCATCGGTTGATATTTAAATAACCGATGCCATAGTCACCCCTATAGGCATCGATTTTTATAATTAACCGATGCCTAATGTTTTTGTATACGCATCAGTTGATATTAAAGAACTGATGCCGATAGTCAACCCTATAGGCATCGGTGTTTGAATTAACACTCCATCGATCTTCAGCGGCAAGACACAAACTTGAACAACGTTCGAAAGAGAAATGACGAAACTACGAATTATTAAACGCTAATCTTGCATGAATTGAAAGGGTCATGAAACGAGGGTTATTTTCATTGTTCTGAATCTTTCCCCCTCGTTCCAGCACTCCAAAATGAAGAAACCAATGAGTTTATATAGTTTTGATGAAAATAACCGCTCAAATTGCCTTAGCGTCGATCGACGCGGGCTGGTGCGTCGACCGATGCGTGCAAAAGTTCTCGCGTCGACCAGGCATGGCGTCGACCGACGCGTGCGTGGATCAACGCAACTGCAAGGATGCATCGACTTGTGCGTTGAATGGTGGAGCAAAGGTCCACGCAACAGAGAGTTTGCGTCGACCTAGCGTCGACCGACGTGGGCATCTCTCGGCATCGACGCTGCGCTGGATGCGGGCATCTGCAGTGCTTCAGCACGTCGTGCATCTTGTCTTCTTCGTTTTGAGCTGAAATGCAAAAATAAAGCAAAATTAGATTATTACTTATAAAATAGAATAGAAAAACATTAAAACACGAAACAAAATGAAAAACATCAAAAGGAAGAAAAATGACAAAAAGATAAACCTAAACACCCTAAAAGCACACAACACATGATGCAAAAACACACGAAAATCACATACAAATATGTACAAATTAACTCCCCCACACTTAGCTTTTTGCTTGACCTCAAGCAAAATCAAATCTAGATGTAGACAAGAAAAAGCTAATTACCCGATGACCTAATCTCTAATGCATTCAAATAATTCAAGAAGTTAATGCATTAATTCGACTAAAAACTCAACTAAAAGGACGACACGATAACGTTGAGATAAGAGGCATGAACCGAGGGTTCTTTGCATTGTTCTGAACCTTTCCCCCTCGTTCCAGCACTCCAAAATGAAGAAACCAATGAGCTTATATAGTTTTGATGAAAATAACCGCTCAAACTGCCTTAGCGTCTATCGACACGTGCTGGTGCATCGACCGACGCGTGCCAAAGTTCTCGTGTTGATCAGGCATGGCATCGACCGATGCGTGCGTGGATCGACGCAAATGGAAGGATGCGTCGACTTGTGCGTCGAATGGCGGAGCAAAGTTCGACGCAACAGAGAGTTTGTGTTGACGCGGGCATCTCCCGGTGTCGACGAGGCGCTAGCTGCGGACATCTGCAGTGCTTCAGCACATCGTGCGTCTCGCCTTCTTCGTTTTGAGTTGAAATGCAAAAATAAAGCAAAATTAGATTATTACTTATAAAATAGAATAGAAAAACATTAAAACATGAAACGAAGTGAAATGAAAAACATCAAAAGGAAGAAAAACAACAAAAAGATAAATCTAAACACCCTTAAAGCACATAACACATGATGCAAAAATATACGAAAATCACATATAAATATGTACAAATCACCAGTCGAGATGATAGATTGTTGCCTGATGAATTATATGATCTACTGGAGAGATGATTCTGAGTTGATCAGTTACAAGTTTTGTAATAATAAACCTCGGTTTAAACCCACTAAGCATGGAAAAGCAAAATGACGTAAGTCCAGTGTTTCATACATGAAGGTTTATTATTATCCATTAACTCCTTGTTTGCAAAGGTTGTACGCATCTATAATAATTGCAAAGGACACATGAGGTGGCATGCAGAACGCATTGTTATAGATGGTGTCATCCGCCCCGTCAGATTCAGAGGTATAGAAATATTTCGGTCAAACTCATCCAGAGTTCTCTGCAAAAACTCGAAATATAAGATTGAACCTCTTTATAGATGGTTTCAACCTTTTGAAAGTCTTGGAGCGCAATATTCCTCATGGTCGGTCATAGTCACACCATACAACTTGCCTACTAGATGTGTATGAAAGAATAATACATGTTTATAAATGTTCTTGTTCCAGCCCCAAAAATCTTAAGGATAAGTTGAATGTTTTTCTATGGCCTCTAATTTTCAAGTTGAATCAGTTGTGGGCGCATGGTGTGCCCTTATATGATATCTCTAAGAAATAGAACTTTTAGTAGGAGGCAACTCCAATGTGGATAATTAGTGATTTTCCTGCCTACGTCATGTTTATAGGCTGGAGCATGACTAGGTGAATCGCTTGTCAGTATTGCATGGAATGCTCGGATGCGTTTAGTCTAAAGTGCAGTAGGAAGAAATATTGACTTAATACCTGTAACTTCTTGATTGTGGTCACTATTTTTGAAGAGACATAAGAAGTCTTTGAATAATAGAAAGTTGAAAATCTGCCACCGAGTAGAGATAGAAAGATTGGGGTTGTTGAAAGTCATTGATCCAAATGCAGCACGCGGGAATGTCCATATAGCCAAGACAAGTGGTTGGAAGAAAAAAAAAACATCTTTTGGGATATACCGTACTGGAGCAAAAATCTGATTCGGCATAATTTAGATGTTATATGCATTGAAAAAAATGTGTTCGATAATGTGTTTAACACGGTGATAAATGTAAAGAGGAAGACAAAGACACTCTATAATAAAGGGATGAGTTGAATGAATATTGTCTCCGTCCATCGCTCAGCCAGACACCTCAAGAAAGTATCTTAAACCTTCTTACACACTATATAAGGTGTCAAAAGCTGCCTTGTGTGAATGGGTAAAGTTCTTCAGTTTCCAAATGAATATGCATCAAATATGGGGCATTACGTAGTTATGAGTGCTCGAGGTTATACGGGACGAAGAGCCAGAACTGTCATGTGTTCATGTAAAGGTTGACACCAATTGCCTTTCAGAAACTACTTTCCACTCCAGTGTAGAATGCCCTAAAAGAGTTGAGTTGGTTCTTGAAGGACCTCATTCTAGAGTTATTTGTACCAAGGATTGAGTCGTTTGGATCATGATATTTTCCTATTTTTGTGTCAACTTACAAAGATTTTTCCACCCAATTTTTTTAACTCCATGGTGAATTTTTCAGTTTACTTACCATACGAGGTGAGAATCACTAGTCCCGTGCAATATATGTGGGTTTTGTCCATTCGAGAGGTATCTTCACAAACTGAAGGACGCTGTGAGGAACAAAGCGAGCATCGAAGGCTCCATAACAAACACATATCTTATCAAAGAGGCATCAACCTTAACTTCGTACTAAGTTGAAGATCACTTCTCCACAAAAAGAAAAAATTTATCTTGTAATGATGATGGCCAGAATGTTGAAGACGATAGTGATAACTTTCCTTCAGTGTTCAAGAAATATGGTGAAACCTTCTCACCAAAAGGAGAAAAATTATTGGACAAACCAAAATTCGTTACGGCGAGAAATTACATTTTCCTAAATTGTGATAAAACCCAAGATCTTATCAGGATCATATAATAAATTAAAATAATATATGCAGTGTTTTCAGGGAGGGCGTAAAACACTCTCAACCAAACATTATTGATGATGGGCTCAACAAGGAAATTGAAAAATGAATTTTCCAATTAGTTTGAAAACTACATGAGATCCTCTGAACTGATTTATATTGTATTTATAATAGATTATAATAAATAATGATTTTTACGTCATCCAGCATTATACCACAAGATCCCTTGAACAATGTTACCGATGAGTACATTAAGAGTCTCACGTTAGGTCCATCATGTTGTGTAACCACATATAATGATTGTAAGATAAATTGATATAAGTTTCGCACAATTACATAAGGATTAGAACGATCAACTTCGAGCACTAGTGTATGTATTAAAGGAATAAAATATAGGGCAGATGAGTACGATTATTACGGTCGTCTCATAGAAGTTGTTAGACTCGAATATACATGGTTGCCTTACTAGAGCACACTATTTTTTAAATGTGAGTAGTTCGATCCAACTCCTGCAAGCACAAGGGTTCACCGTCAATATAAGATCGTTGATGTTAAACAAAAGCATAGATTCAATCGCTATGATCCATTCGTACTCATTAGACAAGTTGTTCAAGTTTAGTACTACCAGTATCTGATTTTGAAATGAGGCAAGTTGGATTAGTTGGCAACATGTAAAATTTAAGCTAGATTAATAATAGATTTTATTGAGCCTACACTATCTGATCAATCCTTTAAAATGATGTTATAGAGATGCACAATTCGATACAATGAAGGGTGTTGATTTCCAATTACATGACCTTACTGATAGTGAACCGAATGAAATTGTCGATGAGGCAGAGGATTAGACTAAAGATGAGTTTCTAATCGATGAAGAGACATATGAAGATAAGTTTGATGATAATCTAGATAGTAAAAGTGCTAGTTCAGGTTAGAATTATAAAATGACTCGTAATCTGAACTTGTTATTATTTTATATATACAGTGATATACATTATTTTAAATCGACTCTAACTATGTTATATGCTCAATTTCTATTTTTTTTAAATGAGTACTAAAGGTATTCGACGTGGTGATCTTGTCGGACCACCTTAAAGACTTGTTTCTCTTGGCTTATCCTCTTCATTATAGCCTCACCTCGATGATGATGATGATGCAATGGATTTGGATGGAGGGACTTTATCTGAAACTATTGCTGCCAACCCGTACGATCCTAATACATCCATGGGTGTCTGCCACCGGGTCCGAAGATGATCGAGGTCTATGTCTCCAGCGGGAGGTAAGTAACTTAAAATTAATGTTCAATCCTAATAAGTATTTTATATTAATTGCTCTAATTGAGCTTAATTTTTAGGGGGGGAAGTAACTCTAAAGCTTTACCGATGATTCTTAGAGAGATCATCGATGTTCGTGTATGCCCACGATGGGTGGAGATACGAGCTTATCCCTTTACAACATCGTAGGACGTGGTGGCCATAGTCCTTGGTATTTAACTATAATCTTTTCATTTGCAACACACATGCATATAATTTTTGGTGTTATATATGTGTGTGTGTGTGTGTGTATTAGTTTTGTTATGTATTAAATTGTATTGTTTTGTGGAGTCATTGTTATTAAGAAACGACTCTATATTCTGAGGCCCTCGTGAATCTGTCTTTTTTAAGTCTATGAGTTATAAGAGGTCCAATCGCCTAGATGAGTATAGGCAGACGTGGAGAGCTAAGGGGACATGACCTGGGTGCACAGATCGTCTTGAAGAGGTGGAAATGTGAGTGGACGAAAAAAGAGGGGGAGGAGAGTTTCCAAAAGGCGAGCAAGAATATGATAAGCATGCTCAATGACCCTAGTACTCGGATATCGAAGCACAGTGGTGGGTCTCGATCTATGCTTGGTCATGCTAATAAGCTCATAAGTAATTTATATTTATGTTTGTAATTTAAATCTTGAGTAAATAATGTAATTGTAAAATATTTCATTAATTTATACTTCGTACGGAAATGGGTAGGGTAGGGAACCCACTGCGTACGAGGTTTTTTGACTATACATTGAAACTGTATGGCACATTTATTGACCGCAAATTACATATAGATGTAAGTATATGTATTGTTTGAATACTAATTATACTTTACTTTTGGGATATATATACAAATCGCCACTCTTCAGAGCGAGGGGGGATCGTGGCAAAATGACTGAAGGGTCGGGTTGATAAGAGATCTAAGAGTCAATATCTTAGCTTCTAATACTAAGAACCAATCCTTCCTCAATCGAATGAAATCCATCCTTCTATCACAGCTACTATCCTCTATCTGGCTTTTACAAAATCGTCAAGTGAGCTTGAACTCCCATTTTGGAGTTTCTTAGAGTGATGTTCGAGATCCCTCCGTGCTTATCCCCCAATCCCCTAATATTTTGTCCTCAATGAGTGTGGCACCTATCTTGAGGAATCTTTAATGGGTGATGAACAACCATTGAGGTAACCACCGGAGCCAAGGGACAATACTAATGTAATGCCTATGGCCCTTTCTATTATGCAAGAAATATATATATATATATATATATATATATATGTTGATGGACGGTATCGTCCCAATAAGAATCTGAGCCGAATGAATTAAGCTGAATAGGAAAAGTGGCCAAGAGCTGGAGGTTTTGGGCCGAGAGGCGCCGAGCAGGCGGGGAGCCATTCACCCTGCCGGATGTCTGCACCGAGCGGATGCCGGTCAGGAACACTGCCGGGCTGGGCTCGCGGAGCGCTGCCGACCTGGACGCACGGGGCTCGTGCAACACGCTATCGACCTGGATGCGCGGGGCTCGTCGAGGAACGCCCACGCGGTGTCACCAAGCTCGGGCCCGAGTGCCAATACCGAGTAGAGCCGTCCATCCTGCCGGTGTCTGTGCCGAGGATGTCGAGCAGGCGCGAGCGCCAGTGCCGAGCAAAGATGTCTGTCCTACCGAGCATTCCCGCCTAGGGAGCCGAGTAGAACCTAGCCGAGCCGCCGAGCTCGGCACCATGCCGAGCAAAAATTTCACCATGGGCGCCGACCTCTTCGCGTGCCCGCCGAAATCTCTTGCTTGTAGGGGCCGAGTAGAGCGATGCCGAGCTGCCGAGCTTGGCCCCGCGCCGAATAGAAAAGAACTCGGCTACATCAAGTGCTCTCGTCCGGAGGGGGCCGAGCAGGATGAGCTCGGCTACCCTGCCGACCAGGATGAGCACCTCGAAGGAATTGAACATCTGGACTAGCTCATTTCCAACCAGTCGTCGGTCTCAACCGGTCTAACTGTGATGTTTAACTGACGAATCCAGATTAATTCGGATTCAGAAATATCCGAGTTCGGCATTAAGTCGGCGGAAAATGTCTGAAGTCGGCATTGAGGCGGTGGATACGAGAGTAGGTATTTTGGAGGACCAATAGGAGAATGACAGGTGTATGATTAGGGTTTCAATAGAAAACTATAAATAGCCTCTCTAAGAGAGAGAGATAGGATCCCCAATTTTTAGAGAGAGAAACATAGAGAGCTTAAGAGAGAGAAAGCTTGTATTTCAAGGTCAAGCACCTGTAAAAAGGGTCCGGCTAAGGCCGATCCGAACTGATTTTGAGGAATAAAAGTTAAGCACTTTTTCTCACTCGTTTTCTACTATCTGATTGCTGTTCTTATTATTATTTTTGGTTTTATATTGGTTGTGTTACTCTTAACATAAACAAAATGGCGCTAGAAGAAGGTTTCTTGTGATTTGCAGTCCCAAGTGCTCAGTCAGCTCTTCGATTTTCGTTTTTTGTTTTCTGCCCGGTTTTCATTTTCGGAGGTGCTGAACCTCAACTCTTCGTTACATTTGAGTTTGGTAAAGAAAAAAGGAGGAATTTTTGTTCATCCCATTAGTCAATATGGATCCTTCAGAAAGTTCAAGAAGAAATCCTGGTAAGGAGCGCCAGGAGAGGACGGTGCAATTGGGTCCAAATGAGCTCGACCCGGAGTAAGTAAGGTCGTTCATGCAGCGCCCTGCTTTTGCTAAGGAATTTGAGGAGATGATGAAGAAGGCAGCAAGATTGATCTTGACGCCAGAAGCTCTGGTCAGCAACCCCAAGAACGCTGACCTTCAGGAAGGGCAGGCGGAGTCAGACCCAGCCCGAGAGGCAGCAAAGAAAAATGGCAAAAGAAGGCTAGAGGAGGAAACTGAGTTGAATGCTAAGAGCAGGCCGAAGGACCCCCCATTGCACGTCGTCTCACATTCTCCTCTCCCCAGAATGTCTTTGCTCGGCTCGGAAAGCCAGCCAGCAAAGCACAGGAAGATCATCCTGAGAAATCAGCTAACAGCAAGAGTGTGGCCATGAGCATTCCGCGTAAACCAAATGAAGATTCAGCCAAGCTAAAATATCTGAACAGAGAATCGCCGAGCTGGAGGCCAAGCAAATCATTCCCCCACTTCGACCCGCGTACCCGATTTCGCGACCAGTTTTGACCAGCTCGGCATGTGACGACGAGTCCCCCTATCTATCTAGATCCTCTCTGAACCACTAGAGGGAAAGCTGAAAATCCCCCCAATCGCTCTATACAAGGGGAGCAGCGATCCTGACTCACATTTCAGTACATCCAGCTGTTAGGATGTAATGTAGCAATAGTAATCACAGGATTTGAATTAATGTACTGTAGCAGTTTTAGCCACATATTTTAGGGTTACCTTTACTATAAATAGTGGCACATTCCCAGATGTAATTATTAAGAAATGAATGAATGAAATCTCAGTGAAAAGTTGAATACAACTTATTCTTCAAATATGTGTTCTTTACTTTCTTTCATGGTATCAGAGCAGGTTTTTACCTGACTCTGAACACCTCTTCTCTCGTCTCCTTCTTCCCTGTCCTTACATCTGATGGAGGGTATCACACCTTCAAATCATGAGGCTCAAGCGATCTCTCACTCAGTACTTCAAAACACCTCTCTTTCTTCTACCTCAAACTCAGCCATCCAGCTCCAAAATCAGCTCATCTCTATCAAACTAAATGACTCAAATTACATACTTTGGAAAATGCAAATTTACACAGCCGTCAGAGGGTATGGACTTGAAGGTTATCTTACTAGAGAAATTAGACCTCCATCGCAGTTCACCGAAGGATCAGTAAACCCGGAATTCCTGCTCTGGGTCCGGCAAGATCAGTTATTAGCATCCTGGATTCTCTCCTCTCTTTCTGAAAGTCTACTTACCATGATGGTTGGTCTTGTATCCTCAAGAGAAATCTGGCAAGCTCTGGAGGCCAATTTTTCCAGTCAGACTGCAGCTAGGAAGATGCAGCTCTCCTCTATCAAGAAAGGAACCATGAGCATCAGAGACTATGTTAACAAAGTCAAGAGTTGTTGTGACATGCTCGCTTCAGCCGGTCAACCTGTTACAGAAGAAGATCAAGCAATGCATGTTCTCACCGGGCTTGGAGGAGATTTTGACCYGGTGGTGGTAGCAGCTACAGCTCGGAGTGACTCACTCACACTCAGGAAYATTCTGCYTRTGTTATTAAGCTTTGAGAAYAGATTGGAAGCTGRAAATGCATCCAAMTTCATCAACACAGAAGGATCAAGCCCTACTATCAACATTGCCAATCAGTATTCCGGTCAGAAAAAGGACACCTGGACTGGTGCAGGAGCGACTAGAGGAAGAGGGGGAGGTCGCCAACCTTGAAGAGGTGGCCGAGGAAGAAACAACAGCTACAGAGGACGAGGTGGAAGAGGTTTCAGACCAGGAAACAGGTCGCCTTGTCAAATATGTGGTTACTCTAACCACTCTGCTGACAAATGCTATTATCGTTTTGATACTGCCTATACTGCCCAGTCCAATGCACAGAACAGTCTCAACACTTCAGCGAGCTCCTACTGCGCCTATCCTGTGACACAGTGTATTGATCCATCTGCCTTATCACTGATGTCAGATTCAGGCAGCGATGCGAGCTGGTATGCTGACTCTGGAGCCTCTAATCATGTCACAAATGATCTTGCTAATCTCAACATCGCCTCAGAATTCCAAGGAAACAACAAGGTTCAAGTAGGGAATGGATCAGGTTTGTGTATTTCTCATATTGGTAATTCACAGTTTCATTCCAGCAACAAATCCTTTTTACTCAAAAAGCTTCTTCATGTTCCGCACATCACTAAAAACATCATCAGTGTCTCTCAATTCGCTCAAGATAACTCTGTTTACTTTGAATTTCATCCTACTTCTTGCTATGTAAAGGACCAGGTTACACATCAAATTCTTCTCCGAGGCTCTCTTAGGAATGGCCTTTACAAGTTTGACATCCAGCTCGCCAACCCCTCCAGCTCACTCACCCCCATCTCGCCATCAACCACATCTACCTCCTTCATGGTATCTTCATCACTGAGTCCAGTGATTCGAATAAAGATGCTGCTCTACAGTTGTGGCATCTTAGATTAAGGCATCCTGCCAATAATGTATTACAAGAATTTCTCAGAACCTGTAATCTTTCCATTTCTAATGTTAATAAAATTACTTTTTCTACTTGTTGTGCTTGTCTTCAGGGAAAAAGTCATAAACTACCCTTTTCTCCTTCAGGGACCGGATATACAAAACCCTTTGATCTTGTACATACCGATGTATGGGGTCCTGCTCCTGTCAAATCCTCGAATGGATTCTCCTATTATGTTTCCTTTATTGACCATTATACTCGATATACCTGGATCTATCTGCTAAAGCATAAATCTGATGTGCTCGCTGCCTTCTCTCATCTGCAAAATCTTATCATTACTCAGTTTGATTCTAAAATCAAATCGGTACAGAGTGATGGAGGGGGGGAATTTATAGCCCTTACAAATCTGTTTCACTCCTCAGGGATATACCACCGAATATCTTGTCCCTACACACCTCAACAAAATGGCCTTGCTGAAAGAAAACATCGCCACATTGTTGAAAAGGGTCTTTCTCTCCTCTCTCATTCGCATCTACCTATCAAATACTGGGATGATGCCTTCACCACTGCTTTTTATCTCATAAATCGATTACCTTCTAAAATCACTCAGTACAAAAGTCCTCATCAGCTTCTACTATATCAAGTCCCCAACTACAATCATCTCAAATCTTTTGGGTGTCTCTGTTATCCTCATCTTAGACCACTCAATAAACACAAGCTTCAGTTCAGGTCGCTTCCTAGTACATTTCTTGGTTACAGTGAACACTATAAGGGTTTCAAAGTCCTACTCCCAGATAACAAAGTTATAATCACCAGACATGTGATCTTTGACGAGCTCAAATTTCCCTTCTCTAAAACCTCTGAACCTCACTCCTGCTCCAACGTTCAACCATCAATCCTTGGTTCTCCATCTCTTATACCACAAGCAACCTCGCCATATGTGCCAGCGAGCTCCCCACATGTGCCAGCGAGCTCCCCACAACCATGTGTGACCTCCGCACAATCGCCTGCGACCTCCACACAATCTCATGACCAGCCCTCCATACTTGGTCCACCTCCTTCTATACAAGTACCTCAGAATTCATATCCAGCGACCTCAGTTTCACCTCCAATGGTCCAATCTCCCAGTTCTCCCCATTAATCAATCCCACTATCCTCCAACCAATCTAGTACATCCACTATTCCTCTAACTGTTGAATTACCAATTATGGGCTCTCCGCATGTCTCTCATTTTCCTCGAACTAACACTCTCGCAGGTACACACTATATGGTACAACGGGCTAAGGCAGGAATTTACAAGCCCCGGGTGCTCAGTGCTCAACTTCTCGATTTTAAGGAGCCCTCCTCCTATGTCGAGGCTTTAGCTCATCCCAAGTGGAAAGCAGCTATGAGTGAAGAGTATGGATCTCTCCTTAAAAATCAGACATGGTCTCTTTCTCAGCTACCTCCGGGCAAGTCCTTGATCGGTTGCAAATGGGTATTCAAATTAAAAACTCATGCTGATGGTTCTGTTGCTCGTTATAAAGCTAGATTGGTTGCCAAGGGATACAGTCAGGTGCTCGATTTTGATTTCTCTGACACTTTCAGCCCGGTTGTTAAAGCTGCAACTATCCGAGTTGTGCTCTCCATCGCAGTCAACTGCAATTGGTCGGTCCAATAATTGGATGTCAATAATGCCTTTCTGCATGGCGAGCTGGACCGAGAAATCTTCATGGCTCAGCCACTTGGTTTTGAACAGGAGGGTACCAGTCTTCTGGTGTGTAGATTGTCAAAAGCTATTTACGGGCTTAAACAGGCTCCTCGCGCTTGGTTTGGAAAATTACGAGCTGTTCTTATTGGTTTTGGTTTCTCTACTTCCCGAGCTGATAGCTCTCTCTTCTACTCCCACAGTTCCTCGGGCTGCATCTGGGTCTTAGTATATGTTGACGACTATCTTGTCACTGGCAGCGACACGGTCGGAACTTCGTGACTTATTAATCACCTTGATTCAACCTTCTCTCTAAAGAATCTCGGTGAACTGCATCATTTTCTTGGCATTGAGGTCTCACACATTGCTCAAGGCTTACATTTGAATCAAGGCAAGTACATTTCAACTCTTCTTGAAAGAGCAGGTATGTCTGGAGCTAAAGCTACACCTACACCAATGGTTGTCTCCCCTGTTCTCTCTAAGTCCCAAGGGGAGCCCACTGTTGATCCAACCTTTTACCGAAGTATTGTTGGAGCACTTCAGTATATCATAATTACTCGCCCTGATATCTCTTACAGTTTGAACAAAGTGTGTCAATACATGCACTGTCCTCTCAGCACTCACTGGCGAGCTGTCAAGCGCATTCTGCGATATCTTGCTGGTACCACTTCTTATGGGCTCACCTACACTAAAACCTCATTTTTTGCTCTGACAGGTTTTTCAGACTCCGACCGGGCTGGTGATCTGGATGACAGAAAATCCGCCATTGGTTTTTATATTTTTCTAGGTCGCAATATTGTCTCCTGGTGTTCTAAAAAGAAGACCTCCATTTCAAAGTCCAGCACTGAGGCTGAATATCGCAGTCTTGCTCATGCTATTGCTGAGATGGTTTGGATCTTCTCCTTTCTCAGCGAGCTTCAGGTCACGCTTCCTGCTGTTCCCAAAATTTGGGTCGATAATTAGAGTGCTATTGCTGTTGCCTCCAATCCTGTTCTCCATGCTCATACGAAGCACTTTGAATTAGATCTTCACTTTGTTCGCGACCTCATTGCCAAGAAATCGCTACAAGTTAGGTTCGTCCCCTCTATTGATCAGACTGACGATGTCTTCACCAAACCACTATCTCATCAATTCTTTGCTCGGCTTCGGAACAAGCTCTCTGTTGTTCCTATTGTCACCCTCGAATTGAGGGGGGGATAATAGAGAACGACCTGATAAGTTCAGGTCGCCTGGTCATAAACTGCTTAGCGACCTAAAGAAGACTGCAGTGCCAGGTCGCACTGTTGGCGACCTAATGCCTGGCGACCTAGAGTTGAGCGCAGTGCCAGGTCGCAAGGTTGGTGACCTCTCAGGTCGCAAGATAGGTCGCTCAGAGGTCGAGAGTACTACCAACAATGGGTCGCAGATGAGGACAACCTACCCGACGTCAGCAGATGTCCTCAGCCCTAATTCAGTACATCCAGCTGTTAGGATGTACTGTAGCAATAGTAACCACAGGATTTGAATTAATGTACTGTAGCAGTTTTAGCCACATACTTTAGGGTTACCTTTACTATAAATAGTGGAACATTCCCTGATGTAATTATTAAGAAATGAATGAATGAAATCTCAGTGAAAAGTTGAATACAAACTATTCTTCAAATATGTGTTCTTTACTTTCTTTCAGTTTGGAAGCACAAAATTCTAAAAGATCAATTAATGCAGCGTGAAGGCATGTCTTGCAATCATCTGCAGAAAGATCTCTAGTGCATTGGACCGCGCCATA
This sequence comes from Phtheirospermum japonicum, assembly GCA_014905375.1. Taxonomy (NCBI): domain Eukaryota; kingdom Viridiplantae; phylum Streptophyta; class Magnoliopsida; order Lamiales; family Orobanchaceae; genus Phtheirospermum; species Phtheirospermum japonicum. The sequence continues at coordinate 593,090 of BMAC01000740.1, forward strand.
CAATGTTGAAATCACCTCATTTTCATAATCATAATCATCCACCGACGTCGCCCCATTGGCAAAAAACTTGGGGCTTTGAATAGCAATTTGGGATAGATTGCTCAACAATCTCAAGGCTGCAACTGCAGACTCGGTACTGTTCCAATGTACGTCGTTCTTCAAAATAAGCCTGTTATCAGTGTCGATATCTCTGAAGAAATCAACGTCTAAGTACTTGGAGTAACAAAAATCGCGCCAAGTGATTGCTGCCCGGCTATCGGGACAGTGAGTATTAATGAGCGTGAGTGAGGCATTGTTAACACATATCTTACAGTCATCGGGTGAGATATCAGCACGACAGAGGGCCAGCCCGAAAGCCCGCTCTTCAGGGTTCTGGTTCCGTGTATGTGATGCATACATGAACCCATCATTTGATGCTGCGTTGCTGATGAGGTCAATCACCACTAACACCCGGATTTCATTGTAATTACTAGTGAATGCTTTAGAGCTGTTTAGGCATATGTGGGGAAGCTCATAATCCTGATCCATCGAAAGGGCTATTGGGATGATGAGAAGAGAATAAGTGATCAGAATGGGGATCAAGTAAATATAACCCATGTTTGTTTGTTTGTTTTGGTTTGATGTTTTTAAGGTTGTCGGATAGTTTTATAGGTCATCTTCTAGCACGCGTGTTAGACCTTTTGTTTTATTTAGGGTACCTTTTAGTATTATATTTCTTGGTCTTGGTCAATTTGCAGATTTATTTACAGACTACGCGTGCCAAAGAGTTTTATAAAGTGGTGATGATAATTAAGATGACATATTTCTTTTGCTTCTAGAAATGGACCTAAGTTGCAACGACACGGATACGAACTCGGGATACGACACAATACGGACACGGAGACACGTTCATTCTTAAAAATACAGGACACAATACGACACGAAATATAAATAATTATTTATTTTTGTAAATTAAATCGTGAGTATTATTAGAGACGGTTCCTTTCATGCCGATACCCGTTTCATGCAACTCTAGACACAGTTCTTCACCTATCAGGACCGGGTAGAGTCATAAAGAGAGGCATCCGAGCGGATACATCAGAAGCAGTTGTATGAGCTCCGCGAGGCATGTTCGCAAACCAGATGGAGCTCGAGGAGCTCACCGCAGTCATGTCCCAACTTGCACTACAACAAATGACACCTACTGGAAGCACAAAATTGGAAGGACAAATTTGTCCTTCCTATAGTGTAAAAATATAGGACCAACATACAAAAGTCATTCCTGTAGGTCCATTTACCTATTGGAACAACATTTGTCATTTCTATAAATAAACTTGTCGTTCCAACATAATGTAAATCTATTGGAACGACATTTGTCGTTCCTATAAATAAAAATTTCGTTCTTGTAAATATAATTTTCGTTCAATAGAGCACCAATTTAATGGTGTATCTGTTGGAACGACATGTCCTTTCAATTAATAAAATGTCCTTCCAAAATACCACTAACCTCATTTAATACCCTCCACCTAATTTTCACCTTCCCCCCACTTTTTCAATATTAATTTCGTTTTTTTATCCTTCACCTTATCCTTCACTTCGGTTTTTATCCTTCACTCCAGCCTCATTTCAGCCCCCGCAAATTTCTCATCTCCAAATTTCTCCTCTTCAAATTCATGTTTGAGCATAATTTTCTGTTGCTGTAACTGGAATCTTTCCAGACGTTTTGAATGTCCATCCAAAATAAATGACAGATGTTCGAGCTATAAATTCCTCTTGAAGGACTTGAGACAAAGGTACAATTTCAATTCTTCTCCCTACCTCTCCTATGTTTGTATTTGTGTTATATTTCAAGAATTTTTCAGAAATGACAGATGAATTGCTTGTCCCTGCCTCATGTGTTTGTTTTTGTATTATATTTCAAGAAATTTGCAACAATGTTAGATAAGTTGGGGGGTGAATCCTTTTTCTTGTACTTGGAAGGACATGTCCTTCCAGAATATTGGGTTGTCATTCCAATAAATTTGCAATGTCATTTATAGCAACAGTATCATTGTGGCTCTCTTCAGTCTGCCTGTTGACTGCTGGACTAATAATATCTCAAAATTTCCTTAGTTGTTAATTATTTAGGTAAAATAAAGATTTTACAGTAATATTTGTCATATCTTCAAATCCAGATAGGTTTATTTATTAGTTATTTTAAGATTACATTATCACAAGTCAGGAGCAGATTATTGTGTTCGGAAGGAATTGGAAGGACATGTCCTTCCAGAATCTTGGTTTTATCGTTCTAATAGGTTGTCTGTTTTTGTGTTTGTTTTTGAAATAAAAGAATAGAAATTTGGTAATGCACATCATATGCACACTCAAATAGAAAGGAAAATTGTAATTTTATGTATTATAGTTTTCTAATATTTTTGGGTTTTTTTGTGTTTTGTACTTTTTTTTTTTAATCAATCCACAATTATATGTTTATAAATAAATGTAAAATAGATGAGTTTTGTAAATGATTTATAATAGAGGAGCTAAGAATTTACCTAACTATTTAGGTCATTTTTCTTTTTCCAGCTTTCAAATATGTTAAGGGATAAGAGATGGACGCGAATTAAAAATAAAATGTCACCAGAGTTTAGGCGTGGAGTGAGTGAATTTATTAACATGTGTGGGCCTCTTGTGAATAGGACGGGCTTGATTAAGTGCCCGTGCAACAAGTGTTTAAATTTGGAGTCTCTGAAGTTGGAAGTTGTTCGGATGCATATTCAGAGGTATGGGTTTGATGCATCATATGATATTTTGATTCACCACGGAGAGCGTTTACCAGAACACGAACCTGTTCTGTCAGCCGTTGACTTTGAAATGATGGATGAAATGAGAAATGTGATGGAAGACGTGGACCCAGATGATGAGTATGGGTTGGAGAGCCCTGACGAGCAGTATCATAACTTGTACGAGGCAATGGATACTAAATTGTATGAAGGGATTTCATCATTCTCTTCATTAAATTTTCTTGTGAAGTTGATGAATATCAAGGTGAATGACAAGTGGACAAATAGATCATTTAATGAGTTGCTTAAGTTATTGAAACTCGCATTCCCATCAATGAAACTTGTCAACTCACATTATGAGGCTAAGAAGTTGCTTGAAAGTTTGGGTCTCGTCTATGAGAACATACATGTATGTAAGTATGATTGTGCATTGTTTTATAAAGAGCATGCCAATAAATAAACATGCCTAGTCTGTGGAGAATCACGTTGGCGGGAGAATAGTGGAAAAGGTTCTAAAAGCAAAATTCCACATAAGGTTATGCGATATTTCCCTATGATCCCAAGATTGAAGAGGTTATTTGCAATGGAAGAGACCGCAAAACTTATGCGTTGGCATAGTACTGGGTATCATACAAGTGCAGATGTTATGACTCATCCGAGGGATGGCAAAGCATGGCGTGCATTTGACGCTAGACATCCAGAGTTTTCTAGTGAGCGACGTAATGTTCGTCTTGGACTTGCGGCTGATAGCGTCAACCCATTTGGTGATATGAGTCAGGTTTATATCATGTGGCCAGTAATATTGACAGTTTATAATCTTCCACCATGGCTATGCATGAAACCGGAGTATTTGATGCTGACACTATTGATACCTGGACCTAAATCCCCGGGAAAAGATTTCGACATTTTCCTACGGCTTGTTGTTGATGAATTGAAGATTTTGTGGTCAATTGGTGTGGACACACTTGACGCTGCCACAAAAAATCGTGGTTTATTTCGCATGCGAGCAACATTAATGTGGATAATTAATGACTTCCCAGCAAGAAGTACTCTGTCAGGGTGGAGCAGGCAAGGTTACATGGCTTGTCCCACATGTAATGATGAGACCCCATCTATGCGCGTATTGGGAAAGATAATATACTTTGGTACTAGAATGTTTCTTCCGATACACCATAGATGGAGGAGTTCGCTTGACTTCAACGGTCTACTGGAAAGTCGGAGTCCTCCAGTAAAAAAAACAATGAAAGACATATTGGTCCAACTAAATCGAGTCAGACCAAAGATATCTGGGAAACATAAGAGTTATGGTGGTGCAGGGTGTTTTGCATGTAATTGTTGTGTTTTTCTTTGTGTTTTTAGATAGATTTTTATATTGATTTTAGTAGTTTTGAGTCGCTTTTCGTTAGGTTTTTAGGTCGTTTTTCTTGTTTTATGGTTTTTCGTGATTCTTGCCAATTTTATATTTTAATGGGTTAATTGGTTCAATTACCTTGAGGTTTGATGAAATTCTTGGGTTTTTATGTTCAAAATTCCTATTTTATAGGCCAAGGCATTAAGGATCAAAATTCAAGCCAAAAGAGGCTCAAAAATGCACAAACATTCTGGAATGGTGGCCGTGGCTCGCCGATGCTCGCCAAAACTAGCGCCCGTGCCTGCTCGCAAGCACTCGCCCAACGTCAACATACGGCGCCATCCCGCTCGCCACCTCTCGCCAGGGCATGCCAAACTTCACGTCAGGCCACACCCTCTCTCGCCCAGCGTCGACATGCGGCGCCATCCCGCTCGCCACCTCTCGCCAGGGCACGCCAAACTTCACGCCAGGCCACGCCCTCTCTCGCCACGTCGCGCGTGCCAACCCTCGCCAGGCCTCGCCCTAGCTCAGGCCCCAGCGCCCAGGCCCCAGCCTGCCGGTCACCTGCGCCCAGCAGCGCCCAGGCTCGGCCATGGCCGAGCCACATCGAGCCATGGTCGAGCCATGTCGAGCCAAAAAGTGCCAAAAATCTAGCCAAGGGTCTAGGAAGGTGCCTCCGGGTCAAACTTGGTCAAACCCGAGAATTTTAAGCCTCTAAGGCTATTTTGGCCCATTTAAACCCAATTAAATGTAATATAAATAGGATACTTATTTCATTTTGAAAGACACCTCCTCCCAACCCAAGCTTGGGTTTGGGATAATTTTCTCTCTCTAGATTTAGTTTTGAAGCTTTGCCTTGGGTTTGTAAGCTCAAGATGAATCCAAATACTCCTTTGGAGTTTTACTTTGATGCAATTTAATTCAATCTTTGTTCACTCCTTAATTCTAGTAAGCTTTCTTTTATTTTATGCTTTGTTCTTCAATTTCATGCATGTTCTTCATATTATGCCTTTTCTCTTAGCTACTTGATTTCATGTTAGATCTTAAGATTTAGCTATGGAATTTAGATGAGTGACACATCTAGATTGTAGATCGGGTCTTGGATCATCATGGCTTTGAGTTTTTCACATGCTTTATTTTAGTTTTAATTTCCATACTTTGTTTCATGCTTAAATCCTAGATCTACTCTTTATTGCTTGTTATTTACCTTAAAGTTTTAAACTTTCATGTTAATTTCCATTGCTCTTTACATTCATGCTTTCAATTTTTGTCAATTTGCATTATTTAGGATTTTATGCATAGTTGTACCTTGTGCATGCATGCTTGTACTTGGTGAAACAATGCTTGTTTTTACTTGTTTTCATTAATTGCTTGCATTTTCTATTTGAGGCACACGATGAGGCATCCTACCAATTTGCACTTTCATTTTTTAGTTTAGTTTAGCTATTCTAATTGCTTTATTTTCATTTTCTTTCTATTTTCCAAGCTTGAAACACATTGAATACTTCAATTGAATCGATTTCCAATAAAACCGAGCCATGAACCCAATGATATATTCAACACCACGAAAACTCTTCTAACACAGGGACCCGTAAATATGCAGATGAGTTGAATTGAAAAAAAAAGGTATTTTTTTTAGCTCCCTTACTTGTCTAGTAATGACTTGAAACACAATATCGACATGATGCATTTAGAGAAGAATGTGTGTGATAGTGTCGTGGGGACCATCATGGATTACCCACTGAAGTCGAAGGATACTCTTAATGTAAGACGCGATCTAATGAGAATGAATATTAGGCCAGAGTTGCACCTTATCGAGAATAGGGGTAAGATACTGAAGCCAAGGGCTCGTTACACACTACCCCCGGCTAAACGAGTTGAATTTTGCAATTGGATCAGGTCTGTGAGATTTCCAGATGGATTTGCATCAAACTTGAGAAGGTGTGTACCTCCAGGTCAGGGCCGCTTAACTGGATTGAAATCTCATGATTGCCATATCATAATGCAAAGATTATTTCCAGTGGCAGCTCGTGCATACTTGGACAAGGATATATCTGATGCTATAATAGAGTTATGTAACTTCTTCAAGAAAATGTCTGCCAAAAGTTTGAATGTGAGTGACCTTATATCAGCCCAGTCGGATGTGATTATTATCTTATGTAAATTAGAGAAGGTTTTTCCCCCGACTTTTTTTTTTATATTATGGTCCATTTGCTATTCATATCCCTGAAGAGGCAATTTTAGGGGGACCCGAACACCTGAGATGGATGTATCCAATTAAATCATATTTGAAAGAGCTCAAGGGATGTATAAGAAACCCGGCTAAGCCAGAGGGGTCGATTGCCGAGGCATATGTGGAAAAAGAGGCATTGACATTTTGTGCTCGTTATTTCAATGACGTAGAGACAAAGTTCAATCGACCCCGTAGAAACCCAATATGTGAAGTGACGTCACAACTTTCGGTTTTTCGATCACAGTGCATCCCACTTGGAGGTCGCAAGAGCGTAGCTCTATCTGCGGAGAAGCATAAGCAGGCACAATTTTACATTCTTAATAATTTCCCCGAAATAGACATGTATTTGCAGTAAGTGGTTTTATTATTTTTAATATTTAATATGTTATTTATTTATTTATTTTATTATTATACACAACTGTTGGGGTGGGTTTTTAATTATATCATCATAAACACCAAAACAAATGCAATGTTTGGTAACATCATGTGGCTTATATTCTTTTTTGTGGCAGAGAACACAAGCAAGAGTTGTTGGCACGTGGAGTTAGTGACTTGAACTTTTATCACAAACACGAATTTGCAGATTGGTTTTACAAAAAGGTACGTCCTAATCCAAGCTAAATACGAACCAACAATTTTGAGTTTATTAAGTTTATCCTTTTGACCCAAGCTAAATACAAACCAACATAGATATTTTCAACACAACAAAAGTAAAAAAAAAAAGTATATTGCTCCCTTCATCTCAAAGAATGAGATATTAGTTCTTAATTCATGAACTTCAGGTGTACTATGATCCTCGGTCAGTATCTAAAGAAGTGTATGCATTGGCGTCTGGATGTGACCATTTTTCCCAATCATATGGTGGATGTGTAGTTAATGGAGTTCGTTTTTTGACTCATGACCATGACATTCGTCGGCTAACACAAAACAGTGGTGTGTCAGTGCCTGGAGTGAGTGGACAAATGTATTATGGCATTTTACAAGAAATTCTAGGACTTCATTATACCGATCGATTGTCGATTGTCGTATTTTGATGCAAATGGTAACATCATAAATATAGACACCAGTACCGAGGGTTACAAAGACGACCAGTTCATTCTTGCCACTCAATCCAGGCAAGTGTTTTATACCAATGACCCTTCTCGTTCTGCAAAGTGGCAGATTGTCCATGAAGTTCACCATACTGTGGATGCTAGTTCATCGACAAACTTATTACCTGAAGTAGATCTGTTGCACCCCGATAACTCTTCAAAATTCTCACTTTTTGTTGATCTTGGAAATCTCGAGTATGTTGAGCTACATCAAGCTAACATGCCGTTTGTCCACGTTGTTGAAACTCCCAGTCCATCTTCAAGTACAACTACATCATATAACATGTATAGCGATGGTGATGACATGGAAGATGACACCATAGCCGAGTACAAAAATGATGAACAACAAGATCCTATAACGAGTGATGAAGAAACAAATGATGATTTGCAAACACATGACAGTGATTCCGATTGATATCGTGACAATACTGTTTGATCTTTTGATGTGTATAATGGGTATTTTAATGATATATCTTTTGATGATGATATAATAATAATAATAATAATAATAATAATAATAATAATAATAATAATATTTTTTATTATTATTATTATTATTATTATTATTATTATTATATCATTTGTGCAATCAGATTCACATATTATTTTTAATTTTCTTCATCATATTAATAGTTACAATTATAATCATTGTAGGTTAGTTTTTATTTTGCTAGATTTTAAATATTTTTTTCTTAATTAATTCTCATTAGGAGAGTTATTATTATCATTATTATTATTATTATTATTATTATTATTATTATTATTATTATTATTATTATTATTATTATTATTATTATTATTATTATTATTATTATAAGAAGAAGAAGAAGAGAAAACCCACACAAAATCAAATGGATAAGGCGGGTTGGTGAATTGGGACGCGCGGCAAACTGAAATTGGGATGCGGCAAGCTGAAATTTTGGGACGCGGGTTGAGGCAGCAAAACAAAGGCGGTAAGGGTTTCATTATTCACCATCTCTTTCGTTCCTTGTTTTTTTCAAAACCTCTGAAGAACAACTGCAATCTCCAGGGTTTGCTTTAAGAAATCTCTAGACCTTTTGGGATTGCAACGGTCTGAAGAACAACTGCGAATTACAGGTTAATATTCTGACCTTTTAAGAAATCTCCAGACTTTTTACACCACAAATTCGTGATATTTAGAGATTAATTGGTGGATTTTCTATAAATTTCTAAAACCTTAGTTTGATTTTGAGTTTTTTCTTGGCTGCCAATATGTAAAGAGTTTTTTGTTTTCCTGATTCAAATAATTGTTTCGGGTTTCGAAATACCTAGATTTTTTGAGTTCCTATTTTTAATTCCAACTTCAAGTCTGAAACTTTTTTTCCACCCTTTTACATGTCATCAGTGACTTTTGGTATCTTTCAACTGTGATAAAGGTTGCACCCTTTTTTTTTTCCACCCTTTTACATGTCACCAGTGGTAAAGGTTGCAACTCATTTTATGCATTAGATTTTGAATTACTCATCTCTCCAATCATATATCCCATGGTAATGGATTCCATTTATCTTGTATGTTTGGGGCAGACTCAAATACTCATTCATTCCTAGCTATATGATGAGTTACTTTGTACTATTAGATGTGATTATTTTGTTCCAGGTTTTTATTAGTGAGATCAAGCTATTTGTCAAAGTTGCTCTTAACTGCAGGTGTTATCTTTTCTTCATCCATAACACCAATAATTGTGGGTGTTCATATTACACTTTTTATAAATCATGTTTTTCCTCATAAAGTATCTTAAATGATATTTAAGGCCTCTGATTATGTGGATACCAGACTAGAACCATTGTGTATCCTGAATATTAATGAACTTACAGATTATGATTTCATGTGATTGGAATATGATATTACTACCACTGGAAGGGGTGTGTGTGTGTGTGTAAATGGGTGTTCTGAATGTCTAATTCCTTTTTAATTACTTGGTATAAACCTTCTTTTCTGCAGTGATGAACCAATTATGTATTCTGACTTATTGGTCATGACATCTGTTTCATGCTTGTTTATGTTCAAATGGCCATATCTTCCAGGTTTTCTTGGGCACAATGTCTGAGCACTTCTAACTTGAAATATCTTCTTTCTCTTTTAAGGTTGCAGGCATGTTTTCCTGCTAACACAAATATCCTGTACGTGGATTTAACTTCTGCTGATTTTATTGGATCAAGTAGAAAGCTGCTTAAAAAGGTAAATTTTTTACTTAAAATTTTCAAGTATCTTTATTAGTGGTTTATTATTTTATATTCTGATGATTGTACTGCTTTAGGTTCTGCAGATCTTATTCTAAGACTTTAGTTCTTGTGTTGTGTATATGCAGAGTTGGTAACTTTTTAATTGATAATTTAAGCTTGAATTAAGGGAATATAAGGTAAAAATGCAGATCTTATAAGGGAATATGCAGAGTTCTGATGATTTGATGTCTTTATTTTCATAAGGGAATACAAAAGGAAAATGGTGTTTTTTAGCTTTTCATGTTTGATTGTTCTCTGTTTCTTGTTGTGGAGAAATCATCTAACTCTAGTTCCCTGATTTCCAATAATCGAACTCATCGTCCCCATCATTGTCATAGCTGTCTCTGCAGTTTTTGTATCTGTAGCTTGTTGCTATTGAATTTGAATAGTGTAAAGTGGAGGTGCTTAGGGCAGAGTTTACTATGTTTGGATTGGTTGGAGTTTAGGTTTTTAATCTGAGCTGATTATTTCATCATAATTCAAGGTTATATTTGTGCCTGTTTTGTCTCATGCTAGCTATTTGATGACATTGCAATTTTATAAAAGTGAGATGATGTACGAGATGGATGACATTTAAATACTCAAATGACAAACTTATAAAAAATGTATGTTCGGGATCAAGTGTTGTTTCCTGTAATAAGCTTAGCTTCTATGAAGCTTGTAAATATGGAAAAATGCATGCAATTAATTTCCCCTCTATTGAATCAAAGTCCAAAGCTCAATTTTATTTGGTATACTCTGATGTATAAGGTCTAGCGGCAGTGCCTTCTTATGATGATTATAGATATTGTGTATCTTTTATGGATGAGCTCACTAGATATTTTAAGTTGCATTGTATATTGTTGTTTTTGTTGGCATTATTATTTATTTAATTTATTTTGAGAACAGACCAGAGTTTGGAGCCAATGCCGCCCCGAAATCGAAGACGGCGCCGAAATGATGAAGAACAACCAGAGCCGGGATCGCCCATTCCCGTTCAACCTGATTTGCCTGAGCCTGACCTAGGTATTGCTTGTTTCTACCTTCTTTTTATCCAAAGCCCTTTACCAAATAAATATAATTTATTGAGCATAGGCCTTAATCATAGTGGGTCCATGATATACTTGAGATTTTCTTGATCTTATAGTGGGTCCAAACAAGAGTTTGGAGCCAATGCCGCCCCAAAATCGAAGACAGCGTCGAGACGATGAAGAACAACCGGAGCTGGGATCACCCATTCCCGTTCTCCCTGAATTGCCTGAGCCTGGCCTAGGTATTGCTTCTTTCTACCTTCTTTTTATAAACCTATAAATCACCCATGAGGTTACAATGTTTTTTAAGACAAGCATATGTCTGAACAATATACTGTGGACATTCTAATATTCTCCCCCGATAGGTGCACTAACCAAAGAAAAAACAAAGCAGAAGAAGACCCGGTCAAACTCAAAGGGTAAGAATTTACATGAAATATGGGTGGCAGCAGGAAAGAAGAAGCTGCCGATCGAGTTCGATTTTCAATGAGCATATGTCCTGCCGATTGGCCCCAACCAGAAATATTATACAAGGGCAATCAGCAACAAAATTAAGGAACTCGTCATCCCTTGTCACAAGATCTGGGCTTCAATCCCAGACGAACAGCAACGCCGAATTTTTAAACGAGTATCGGTAAGTTATTTGTAGTTTCTGTAGAATTTTTGTGTTATTTAATGTTTGGCTTAACTTATTTATATGTAATAAATTACAGAAATACTTTGATATGAAGGGTGACCTTAGCAAGAACCAATACAATGCGGTGAAAAAGTCTTTTGAACGATCAACGGCTTCACGTTATAGTCGTTTCAAGGCCTCAGCTCACTCTTATTACCAGAGCCAGCTAGAAGATCCACAAAATCCAAAGTTCTCTGGTAATTACTTGAGCATGAGCGGTGAAGATTGGGAAAAGTGTATTGCTTTGTTTACTTCACCGGAATACAAAGTAAAGTCTTTAATCTCATTTTGTGGTTTTAACTTGTTCTATTATGTTTTTTCTCACTAAATTATTATCGGCCAATGCATTCAAAGAATAGATCGATGAAGAATGCTATGAACCGAAAAAAACAGAAGTATCCTTGTTATCAAGGATCCAAGAGCCTCGTTGCCCATGCTGTGGATCGGGTACGTTTATTATTATTATTATTATTATTATTATTATTATTATTATTATTATTATTATTATTATTCTAATTTGTTATATTTTACCTATTCCATAGCAGCGAGATGAGGAAAAAAAATAAGGATAAGGACACGGATGAGGATGAGGATGATGAGGGTGACGCTCCGAGCTTCATTAAATTATTTCGAAAGAAGCACATTGATAATAGTGGGAAGTGGGTAAATAAAGATGTTGAGGATGATTATGTAAGTTGTCATGTTGGAATATAATCTGTACAATACATAAGACTATCATATGATACATATATATCTATGTCTATATCTATATATATATATATATATATATATATATATATATCTTATAATTTATTAATACTATTATGTTTGCAATATATTATACATATGGGAGAACTTGGAAAATAAGGTTTAAAGTTTCAATTTATGTTATATCATTAGGAGTTGGATAACATTTAAGTCTTAGGGGCATATTTATTTCATCAAAGGGCCTGACCTTAGATTTTTTTTACGATAATTACAAAAACGACCTCTGAAATTAGTCTAATTACAGGAAAAAAAAAACAGAAAATGGACAAACCATGTGATTGTGTTATTTGCAGCTCTGTTTGCTTAAGAATTTAATTTGCTGGTGAGTTTGAATTTAAGATCTACTAATTAATTTGGTATTTTCGGGTTTAAGATTATACTTGATTACTTGGATATGTGTTTCAGAAACATATAATGGTGGATTTGCTTCCTTTTCTTTTTGTGATAAAACTGTATAAGATTGAAGGGTTTGTTGTTTAGTGTCCTGATAAAGCAATTTAACTCGGAATTATTATTAGTTATGGTGTGCCTATAAAAAAATTCCATCTAGAACAACCACGGAGTAACGTCTGTTGTCATTAACTATGATGTTATTCTTTATTTTATGTGATTATTGACACTTAAAAAGTTTTGTTTCATGTTTTGAATAAGTTACGTATTTTTTAACAGTGAGGAAATTGACTATTTATGACTTTTGCATTGTCTCTTATCTTTTAAACTTACAAAAACTACCCCTGAAGTTCCGATTTTCTCCTTTTCTCTTCTCTTTTCTATATTGCAGTTTCGACTTGTTGATGCAAGAGAAAAACATATTGTTACATCAACCGATGGAAGTGTAGATGAGAGAGCAATTATGAGGGAATTGCTCGGTGTTCGACGAGGCTACGAACGTGGTATTGGCCGGACCCTCAAGAGTTCAAGATATCATGACATTTCCGAATCATCTAGAGTTTTGACCGCCGAAACTCGTGAAAGGTCTATCGCCCCAGATGTTGCCTCTCTTATGAAACAGGTTATTATTTTCTCATTTCCCAGAACTAAATTTGTTTGAAGTAGCTGGAATAGTGGTACTATATTTATATACCTTGAAGAATTTTAAGGAGTCGAAGAAACTGTGAATCATGATGTGTTTCATTGGGGGAACAGTTTTATGCTTTGCTGAAATCAAGAAACCTTATTCTCTGACTGATTATCTTATGATGATGTGAGTCCATCGGCGTATGCTAAAATAATTATTATATTTTTGCACTATTTTTTATAAGTTTTTGTGCCTTTCTTGCCAAAATTCCATACTAGTTATATTGCAGAAATTCCTCAAATTATGTTATTAGAGCATGTTCCTCATCATAAACTAGTATACGCAGGTTGCTAAACCTTTTTCTCCACTTCAAAAGAGTGACAGTCCATATTTGCATTTAATGATTAATCGGGATCAAATTATGATCTTAGGCAGCTGTTTACTCATGGTTTTAATAATAATGAAAGAACTCGCCAGGTGGCAGTTAGAAAGAAGCTTAGGTGACATGCAAATAAATCTGGGATTTGAGTGCATTTCAGTGTTGGCTGATCATTAATTGTGGTTGAATCCTCCCGTGACTTCATTAGTGGAGATGTGTCAAGAGTTTTTTAAGCTTACTGTAATAGGCCTTTGGAGTATGTCTCTTGGTCAGAACATCATTCTTTGGCTTTTTAAATCCTATGTCACATTTTACCCCAGCTGAGCTTGATGCCTAGACGTCTAGGTGTCTTAGGTTGCACCAAATTGAGTGATACTACTTATCGTGTCAGGCATAACATAACTTGAGTTGTTTTCATCTCTTAGATGTCTTTGTGGCTTGTGCAGTATTTTGTTTATCTGTCAATGTTACTTAAATAATGGTATTTAGGCCATTTAGCTTATTCGTAAATAAGGGTATTTGCTGTTCTTGAACAATTAGTATGGAATATAATTCAATGATTTCATTTCAACTAAAAGTCAGACTTCACACTAACGTAAGAAGGTTCATGAATCAGCATATCATAAAAGCATAAGCCTGCCTGAAATGATCAATATTTGAAATTTGTAATTATTTGTGTAAATATAATCATTTACTAAACTAGATTATATGTTGCATATCACATCAACACAGTACATATAGCATACATTCTCAATCCAAGTTTTGATTAATGTGTTTTTATGAATAATTTCTTATTTTAAAGGTTGAACAAATGTCGAAGATCATTAATCTTCTTAAGGCCAAAGTTGGGATAGAAGCTGAGATAGAGGATATGCTTGCTGATGATCAGGCTCGTGTTGCGGACGAGCATGATGGATCTTCACATTAGTTTAGTATTGAAGTGTATAATCGTTTTGAGTTGTTTTGACTACTCTAGCAAATGGTGGAATTAATAGAATTGGTTGATGTAGTTTGAAGTGTACAAGTTGCGTGTTGCAATGTATATGCTTAATATCAAATTAATTTGAGTTATTTATGAATTGGAACAAAATTGTGTTTGAATAGGTGCACAATCAATAGGAATGACAAAATTTATGAATTGGAGCGATTTGTTGTTCCTATAGATCTATAAATACGAGATTCTTGAGACGCAAAAATTTAAGGAACTGGCACGACATGTCGTTCCTATTGGTATTTAAGCTACAGGAAACGACAAAAAGTCATTCCAATAGATATACAGGCAGAAGTCTATAGGAGCGACAATTTTGGAACGACTTATCATTCCTATTAGCCTTTAAGATACAGGAGCGACAAAAGTCGTTCCTATAGATATACAGGCAAATGCCTATAGGAGCGATAATTTTGGAACGACATGTCGTTCCTATAGATCAAAAGCAAAGACAACAACACTTGTAGGAACGACTTTTGTCCTTCCAGTTGGTCTCATTTGTTGTAGTGTTGTAGCTCAGTCTCATCAGCCTTCTCTACCCCCTCCTCCCCACTTGTAGTGTTATTAAAACGCTGAATTAAATTTATTATGAACTAATTAATTATGCTTGAATTTGACATACTTAAATCATATATTTCATGAATATTTGTTAAATACTTGAGATTTTCTTTTTGTGTTTTGTAATTTTGGCAGGTGAGAAAAAAATCAAAATAAAATTATAATTACCGACTTCTAAATGCCATCGATATATATTTTAGCAATACAAATGCCAACGAGCAACAGTACGTCGGTAAATTCTCTTGTTTTTTTCTTATTTAATTTGAGATTTTATGTGTTTCCAACTAATTTTTAATGTTAAATTTAATAAAATAATGCTACAAAAATCAAAGAAAAAAACATATCGTGATACAACAATCAAGTAATGTTTGTTAGTTGAAACTTTAAGTAAAAATCCATCAAATATTAGAGTTGAGTTCTAAAATTCTCTCCAGGAAATCCTAGAAAAAAAAATATTGCTATTTTGAAGAAAAAAAATTGTAGATAGTTATACAATAATATATATGTATAATAAACATATATGGCTATTTTGGAAAATCTCTATGTCCATGAGAACAAGAATTAAGGTACGTTAAAATGTTAATTTTTTTTCCCTAACTTGATTAATTAGTTACTCCATAAACTTGATTTTCTATGACATCCACCCTATTTGTTAATGTTGTTGACACCCTAACTTATGTGTCAATCAGCCGTTGCTCCGGATGACACGTGTCATCTCTTTGTTGCTCCGGATTATGAGTTGGTAGATTCTCATGGTTTGTGTTAAAACCTTACCAATTTGGGATTTTTTGCATGGGTATAAATAAGGACTTTTTTTCATAATTCATTATTCATTACAATTGAACTATTCTCTCCTCTAATTCTCTCTATTCTGGCCCTGTCCGTCTATACTTTCATTTTTATATTAGTTTTAAATGATGATTCTTTTTTGTTTCTGAATATCTTTTTATTTTCTGTAATTTGTTTATGAATTCGTTGCGGAATTTCTCAAGATAAATTTCTTTACATCCGAAAAAAAATGTAGAATTCATCCGATTAGTGCAATCTGCATTTTCATTGATCAAAAATCGTTTTGGATTTTTCTTTCATATTGATATGTTTTCATTTTTATATTTGTTTTAAATGATTATTCTTTTTTTAATTTTGATTTCATATATATATGTTTTCAGTTTGCTTTCCAAATCTGATGTTCAATGATGATCATTCAATAATTTTATCCGATAATTATTTTATTTTTCGATTGTTATATTTTCCAGATCTGGAAATTTATAATATGAATTAATCTAATGAAAAATTGTGTTGATTAATATATTTTTATTTTCTGTAATTTGTTTATGAATTGGTTGCAGATTGCATCCGAATAAAATTTTTTACATCAAAAAAAAATACAGAATTCATGAGAGATGTGCAATCTACGTTTTCCCTAATACCGAAAAAAAATGCAGAATTCATGAGAGGCGTGCAATTTGCATTTTCTCTAATATAAAATTGTTTTTGATTTTGCTTTCATATTGATCTGTTTTCATTTTTAGTTTTGTTTTAAATGATTATTCTTTTTTTTTTTTTTTTGGTTTCATATATATCTGTTTTTAGTTTGCTTTCCAGATATGAAGTTCAATGATACTTATTCAATAATTTTATCCGATAGTTGATTTATTTTTTATTGTTATATTTTCTAGATCTGGAAATTTATAGTATAACAGATTTTGCCTTCATATATATCCGTTTTATCCATTTTTTGATCTCATATATAACTTTATCCGATATTTATTTTGCTCCTTACTTTTATTGAAGAAGATTTTTGATTTTTCGATTATTATATTTTCCAGATCTGGAAAATATATAATATAAATTAATCGGATGAAAAATTATGTTGATGAATATCTTTTTATTTTCTGCAATTTGTTTATGAATTGGTTGCAGAATTCATCCGAATAAAATTGTTCACATCCGAAAAATAAGCAGAAATCATCTGAATAGTGCAATCTGCATTTTCATTGCAGTAATAATAATTATTATCTATATTAGTATATGATTTGTATTGATTGTCTTATTATTATTGTTATTTATGGCAAATTCTGTAACAGATAGTTTTTTTATCAGTTCACGGTTCATTGAAGTGAAATGATAAATCAAAACTTTTTTATCAATTATTATTGATAGAATGATTTTAATTGTATATAAATTAGTGATTACTCAAGCGGTTGACTATATTAATGTCTACAAATAAGACCTGTCATTACTTCACAGATTTTTTTTTTCTTATAAATTCGAAGATCACTACTCTGGATTTTAATTGTTATGATTTAGTTGCATTCATTAATATAACCATGTCCATAAATATATAACCACACGATTTGTATTGATTTCCTTTTTATTCTTATTTATGGCAATTATATAAGATCAATTGAGATATTTTCTTTTTTTTTTTCTTATATTAGTATATGATTTGTATCTATATTTATATAACTATTGACCCTAATAATATATATAGAAAATATAAAGATTTTAGAAACCTATTGACCCTAATTTTGTTAGTTCTGACTTATTGAATTAATTAAAACAAGGTTTTTATTATTAAATAATGTAGGAATATATATATCTATCAAAATTATAAAATATCTTGCAAAACTAACACACCATATTAATTGTTATTTTCCTTATAAAATGGATGTATAATCGTTTACTTATCATTTTTTTTGTAATTATTAATTGAGCACAATCATAGTGTGATTGAGTTAGGTAAAAGAGTAAGTCAAATTATATCTATGACTAATGAATGAATATATATATATATATATATATATATATATATATCTTTCATAACATCTCTTCGATAAAATCATATCCATTGTTTTCCTTTTATTGCATTCATTCTTATAGGAAAAAAACTTTTTGCCCCCCGGACTATTTCGACTTTCACAGTGTACTGTACGAACTTCTTTTTGAGACAAACTACCATCTGAACTATGCATTTTTTGCAACTTACCCCCCGAAATCAGAATTTTGGTGGTTTTGGATACCAAATACGGTTTGTTAAGGGTTTGTTTGGTAACTTCACTCCTTATTTCTAATCCTCCCCCTATCTCCGCCCTAATCTACCATTTCTACAATGATAATGAAACGACGGACCTCCTCTCCATGGCGAAGAAGATCAGCAACGACATTCCGCGGCTTAAAGAACCGTCTTGTCGTTATCATTGTAGAAATGGTAGATTAGGGCGGAGAAAGAGGGGAGGATTAGAAATAAGGAGTGAAGTTACAAAAAAAAAAACCTTAACAAACCGGATTGGATATCCAAAACCACCAGAATTCTAATTTCAAGGGGTAAGTTGCAGAAAACGCATAGTTCAGATGGTGGTTTGTCCCAAAAAAAAAGTTTGTATGGTAAACTGTAAAAATCGAAATAGTATCAGGGGAAAAAAAATTTCCCATTCTTATATGGTAACTACACAATCAAATGACGTGAAAAAATAGATTCTAGCCTATCACGAATTTTTAGCTGAAATTCCGTATGATTATAAAAATTCATAGTTTTGATTGTGTTAAAAATAAAATAACAACTAATTATGTTAGTTCTGATAAATGAATTAATTAAAACAATTTCTTTATTATTAAATAATATAGGAATATATATCTGTCAAAATATATCTTCCCCCTAAAACCAATTTTATTTTCCTTCTATCACATGTAATTATTATTATATGGTAACTACATCATCAAACTACGGGAAAAAATATTTTCGAGCTTATCACAGATTTTTAGCAAATGAAGGAGTATGATTATTACAATTCAATTTCAGAGAATTATAAAATATCTTGCAAAAATAAACAACACCACACTCTTTTTAATTTGTCTTATATAAGGTATAATCGTTTACTTATTTTTATTTTCCATATATAATGTAAAAATAATTAAGATATTGCCTAAATTCAGTTGCACGAATCCAAAATACCTCTTGCTCCTAATAGTGGATCTACTAAACATAACTACACATACTTAAAAATAAATTAACAACTAATTATGTTAGTTCTAACTTTTTGAATTATTTAAATAATGTAGGAATATATATCTATCATAATATCTCTTCCCCCTAAAACCAATTCTATTTTCCTTTTATTACATTTAATTATTTAAATATTATTATATGGTAACTATACAATCAAAGGACGTGAAAAAAATAGTTGATTATAATTTATTTAATAAAATATCATATCTAACACCAAATCATTATTATACTTGCATAAATAAATAAATAAATATATATATATATATATATATATGTGTGTTATTTATTTCATTATTAGTTTTGATTATTTATATATTTATTTTTCTAATATGTTCGCGTAATACGCGGGTTATTACACTAGTTAGTGTTAGATTTATGTGGCCAATGTGTCATATATATAAATTAGATATTAGTTAATGATTTTTAAAATCTAATTAATGATTTATATAATTAGTAAATTTAATAGATAAGTTTTATTAATATATTATTGGTCAGTTAGAGTTGGTTCTTCAACTCCTCACACGTTGATAGACCGTGTAATTCGTGTTCTGCAAATAACTGCCCTTGCAGATAAAAAGATATATATAAATATATTTGGTTCTCTCTCCGCCGTTTTAAGGGTTTTTTCAGTTTTTACTCTCTATCAAACTCACGCAAATTATAAACCGGTACTAATGGCGGAAGGATAGAGATATCAGATATAATTCAACAATCACACTGGTCAGAACAGAGAAGGACATGACTGCTCACGGTTAGTAACAATTATTATTTAATATTAATTGTAAAAATCATGAAGTTCAAGATCTGGGACTGATTTATATTTTATTGATGATTAATCATGAAAATTGATTACATGTGGTATCAGAACGCGAGGTTTATGAACTCATGAAGCAAATTGAGTATTTATATGGGTTTTGTTATAATCGGTGCTCAAATTGTCTGGGTAAATATATGCTCATTGTTGATCAATTTTGATTACTGATTAATTGGCATGTTAATAATAATTGTGAGCAATAATTACGAATCACCACGGTTTGTTCTGACATGAATAATATTCACCATTTTTCCTACAACATTGATTTTTCATGAATAAAGTTTTGTTTTATGAGTTCATCATGTTTATATGTTAACGATTAGGTGATCATGTTTTCTTTATTGATATATTATTTGTAATCCCTTTATGCCGAACAACAGTTTTTGTTATATGAATTAATTATGACTGAATTAAATTTCAAATATTATTGTGTGTATTTAAAGTTTTAATAGATGGTTTAGTTAGCCACCAAAGTGGCTTAGCTATGAAGTTATCTAATTTGTAATATTTATTATTTAATTAGACTTATATATTATGAATAATTTGTTAGTCACCAAAGTGGCTAAATTAGAAAGTTTATTATAAATGTCAAATTAAATGGAAATTTAATTAACCATAATTATGTGATACTATAATCGAAATGACATTATGATATGATATTGGGTATATTAGCGTTTGTTGATTATAGAGTATTTAAGGATCCACCCAAAGGTAGATCAATTATTTTATGATCAAGAATATTATTGTGGTTAATTGAAATATTTTATTAGATATGTTAGCATATCCAAAGATGGCGAACATATTTAATTAAAATATTTTTAATACCAATTATTTAAAAAATTAGCCTTTAGCAACAATTACGTTTAATGTTGTACATTGTTGGATCGCCCAAATGAGAACTTCAATGTACATTTATTGTCTCTATTCTCGAATCCGAATTATGTAATCTCAAAACGTTAATGTACCAATCAACTCTTCTAATTGTAGTACCTATTCATGCTTCTCTTCTTTCACATGCTTTTTGTGTTCCTATGTTTAATGGGCTTAACTATTCTGAATGGTGCGAGCAAATCCAATTTCACCTTGGTGTTTTGGATCTTGACTTAGCACTTCAAGTTGAAAAGTCTGCTGTTATTACTAATACTAGCAGCGACAGTGAAATGTCTATCCATAATGCTTGGGAAAGATCGAACAAACTAAGCCTTATGCTTATGCGAATGAGTATAGCAAACAACATCAAGTCTACTCTCCCTCAAACTGGAAATGCTAAGGAATTCATGAAATTAGTGGGAGAACGCTCCCAAACTACTGATAAGTCTCTTGCTGGGATATTAATGGCTACTTTAACTACCATGAAGTTTGATTGTTCTCGTGGCATGCATGAGCACGTCATTGAAAGACGAACATTGCAGCAAGACTTAAGTCCTTAGGGATGACTGTGGATGATAACTTCCTCGTGCAGTTTATTTTGAATTCATTGCCTTCTGAGTATAGTCCTTTCCAAATGAACTATAACACCATGAAAGACAAATGGAATGTGAATGAACTTCACAGTATGTTAGTTCAGGAGGAAACACGATTTAAGAATCAGGGAACTCATTCCATTCATCTCGTTACCAATCATGGAGCTGGTAAGAAAGTCGGAAGAAAGAAAGGAAAGGGAAAGCATAGACCATTTAAATTGAATGAGTCATCTGTCCAGATCCAGAAAAAGTAACACAACGATCTCAAGTGTCGTTTCTGTGGGAAACCCGGACACTTCCAAAGAGATTACCTGAAACTTAAGGCATGGTTCGAAAAGAAATGTATGTTTAAAGCTTTCGTATGTTTCTAATCAAGTTTAGTTGAAGACTCTCATAATACCTGGTGGCTTGATTCCGACTGCACCACTCATGTTTCAAATACGATGCAGGGATTCCTTATGACCTGAATCACAAATCCAAATGAAAAGTATGTGTACATGGGAAATCGAGTCAAAGCTCCAGTTGAAGCTATTGGAACTTATCGTCTTATTTTAGATTCCAGACACCATTTAGATTTGTCTCAGACTCTTTATGTACCTTCCGTTTCTCGTAATTTGGTTTCTCTTTCAAGACTTGATTCTGTTGGATATTCCTTTAAATTTGAGAATGGATGTTTTAGTTTGTTTAAACAAAATCTTTTTATTGGTTCTGGTGTCCTTAATGATGGTCTTTATAAACTTAAGCTCGATAATAATTTTGTTGAGACTCTTTTAACCCTGCATCATAATGTTGAAACTAAACGTGGTTTAGTGAATGAGAATTCTACTTTGTTGTGGTATAAACGTTTGGGGCATATTTCCAAAGAACGAATGAAAAGACTGGTAAAGAACGAAATCTTCCAAAATTTGGATTTTACCGATCTTGACATTTGTGTGAATTGTATTAAGGGAAAACAAACAAAATACACAAAGAAGAGAGCCACTAGAAGCACACAACTTCTTGAAATAATACACACCAATAGCTGCGGGCCTTTTGATGTTTTCCTCTTTCGGAAAAGAAAGATATTTTATCATTTTTATCGATGATTTTTCACGTTATGATTATGTCAATCTATTAAAAGAAAAGTCTCAATCGGTAGATGCCCTCGAGGTATTTATTACTGAGGTTGAAAGACAGCTAGATAAAAAAGTGAAGATTATCAGATCTGATAGAGGTGGTGAATTTTATGGAAAATATAATGAATCTGGGCAATGTCCAGGCCCGTTTGCCAAATTCTTTGAAAAGCGTGGTATATGTGCTCACTATACTATGCCAGGTACACCACAACATAATGGTGTAGCGGAAAGACGTAATCGTACTCTTTTGGATATGGTTAGGAGTATGTTAAGTAATTCTTCATTACCCACATCATTGTGGATGCACGCTCTTAAAAATGATGTGTATTTGTTAAACATGGTTCCTAGTAAGGCAGTTTCTAAGACTCCTTTTGAATTGTGGACTGGTAGGAAACCTAGTTTAAGGCACCTGCATGTTTGGGGTTACCCCGCAGAAGTAAGAGATTACAATCCACAAGAAAATAAATTAGGTCAAAAGACGATCACTGGTTACTTCATTGCCTATCCTAAATAGTCTAAAGCATATAAGTGTTACTATTCTAATCATAATACAAGAATTATTGAAACTGGAAATGCTATGTTCATTGAAAATTGTGAAATTAGTGGGAGCCAAGAACCATGAAATGTGTAAATTCAAGAAGTTGGGGTGCAAATTCCTTTGTCCATAACTCATTGTAAAGTTGTGGTTCCTCCCATTGTTGAACAGCCTAATATTGGGTAAGAACAACACATTAATGACCAAGAAAGTCACAATAATGATAATGAACCTGCAATAAATGAACTACGTGAAACAAAATTTCGTAGATCTCACAGACAAAGGAGATCTGCTATTTCAGATGAATATGTGGTTTATCTTCATGAGTCAGAATGTGACTCAGGAGTTGATGATGATCCAGTTTCATTTTCACATGACATGGAAAGTGATAATTCTATAAAATGTTAGATGCCATGAAAGATGAGTTGAAATCTATGGAACATTATGAAGTTTAGGACCTTGTTGAATTGCTAGAAGGTTCTAAAAGAGTCGGGTGTAAATGGGTCTTTAAGACTAAACGCGACTCCAATAGCAATATTTAACGACATAAGGCCAGACTTGTTGCAAAAGGTTTTACTCAGAAAAGTGGTATTAATTATAATGAGACCTTCTCACCGACTTCTAAGAAAGATTCTTTTAGAATTATTATGGCTTTGGTGGCTCATTATGATTTGTAGCTACATCAAATGGATGTGAAAACAGCCTCTGTGAATGGTAATTTGGATGAAGAAGTTTATATGGATCAACCTGAGGGTTTCTCCATAGAAGGAAAAGAACGTATGGTGTGTAAACTTAAGAAATCGATATACGGACTTAAACAAGCTTCCCGTCAATGGTATCTTAAGTTCAATGATACCATCACTTATTTTGGATTTGAAGAAAACAATGTTGATCGATGTATTTATCTGAAAGTCAGGGGGAGCAAGTTTATTATTCTAATTCTGTATGTTAATGACATCTTGCTTGCAACGAATGATCTTGGTTTGATGCATGACACAAAGAAATTTCTCTCGAAGAACTTTGAAATAAAAGATATGGGTGAGGCAACTTATGTGATCAGAATAGAAATATTTCGGGATAGATCATAAGGATTGTTGGGGTTGTCTGAGAAAACATATATTAACAAAGTCTTAGAGAGATTCAGAATGGAAAAGTGCTCATCAAGTATCATTCCAATTCAGAAGGGAGATAAGTTTAGTCTTGTGCAATGTCCAAAGAATGAATTGGAATGTAAGCAAATGAAAGATATTCCTTATGCATCAATTGTTGGGAGATTAATGTATGCACAGACTTGTACGAGGTCAGATATCAGTTTTGCTGTTAGAATGCTTGGTCGTTATCAAAGCAGTCCAGGAAAAGATCACTAGATAGCTGCAAAGAAAGTATTGAGGTACTTGCAAGGGACAAAAGATCACATGATTACTTATCGTAGGTCTGATCATTTAGAGGTGATTGGTTATTCAGATTCAGATCATGCCGGATGTGTTGACACGAGAAAATCCACATCTGGTTATGTGTTCCTATTAGCTGGGGGACCAATATCATGGGAAAGTGTGGAGCAGTCTGTCATTGCTGCATCCACTATGGAAGATGAATTTGTGACATGATTTGAAGCCTCACTTCAAGTAAATTGGTTGCGGAATTTTATCTCAGGACTTGGAATAGTCGACAGTATTGCTAAGCCGCTGAGAGTTTACTGTGATAATGTCGCAGCAATTTTCTTCTCTAAACACGACAAGTATTCAAAAGGTGCTAGACATATGGAATTAAAATACCTTGTCGTTAAAGAAGAAGTTCATAAACAAAAGATGTCAATCGAGCATATTAGCACCAATCTCATGATTGCAGATCCTTTGACTAAAGGATTATCCCTAAAGGCATTTATTGAACATGTCGGAAGAATGGCGATTGTTAATGTAACCTAGTGATTCTATGCTTTCTGTATTTGACACTTTGAGGTCTTTTATGTATTGTTTCTAAAAAAATAATAGATATCCTGTTTGTCATTAATGTATACATAAATGCAGACACAACTTTAAAAGGATCTTGTCTATTATTAGACATTAATGTGGACCATTATTTATTTTACGTTTTTGACAATTTAAGTAGAAAACTAATATTGTGGTACATGTAAGGAACTATGTCGGGTAATTGATATAGAGCCGTCGTGACTTATATTAGTATATACTTAATAATGAATTATGAAACGACCAATGAAATTAAAACTTATCATTATGATGTGCACATTATGATTAATTTTTAAACCATGAACGTATATTCTGTCACTCGGCCAAGTGGGAGAATGTTAGATATATGTGGACAATGTGTCATATATATAAATTAGATATTAATTAATGAGTTTTAATATCTAATTAATGGTTTATATAATTAGTAAATTTAATAGATAAGTTTTATTAATATATTATTGGTCACTTAAAAGAGTTGGTTTTTCACCCAAATCCTCACACGTTGATAGACCGTGTGATTCGTGTTCTGCAAATAACTGCCTTTGCAGATAAAAAAAAATATATAAATATATTTGGTCATCTCTACGATGTTTTAAGGGTTTTTTCAGTTTTCACTCTCTATCAAACTCATGCAAATTATAGACTGGAATTAAGGACGGAAGGATAGAGAAATCAGATATAATTCAACAATTATACCGGCCAGAACAGAGAAGGCACTACAACAAAAAAGATGTTTAGTGACGCTTTTTCTTTTTGGTTCAGTGACACTTATTAGCGTCATAAATTATTTTACCTACACTTGTGAAAGTGTCACGACTTGCATTGTTAAATTTGATGTCACGAAATTATTTGTGACACAAGATATATGCGTAAGTAAATTTCAAAAGGTGACGCATTCTTTCTAATGCGTCATTAACGTCAATTTGGCGACACACTTTTTATGTCACGAGTACAATATATTTTCATAACACTAATCAATTATCGTGTCACTAAACTAACAACACTTGTAATAAGTAGCGTTGTAAAATTCGGGACGCTTGTCGGAATAAGCGTTGTTAAAATTACAACACTTTACAAAAATAATGTCACTAATATAAAGACACATCTCAAAATTAGTGTCATCAAATTCATTACACGTTTAGTCAAGTTCGTTATACTTTTAATCATTTGTGTCCTTAATTAATAGCATACTATATATAGTGCTCTATTATAAAGACACTATTTATACATCGTATCCTAATATAATCGATATAAACTTCCATTTCCACATAAGATTAAAGACTCAATCAAAAAATCTTAGTTTCTACGCCAAATCCCAATAGAACCAATCTAGAAAGTATAAAAATAAAATAAAGTTGCAGATGAAAGTTTGAGCCAACAAATACATAAAAAATTATCGATACTAAATATTGTGCATATATTAATTATTTTCCTAATAAATACACCAAAATCATCGGCATCAACAAATATTGTTCAAATTTACCTAAATCAAAAATTATTTTACATTGCCAATTCGTCATTTTGCTAAGTTGCATAAAATTGCCAGTCATTTACCTAAAGGTACAATGTGTTTTCCTTTCCCATGGTTCTTGCAATTTCTTTTTCGAGGAGAGCAGTTATTAAGACACGACTCTATATTTTCTTAGTTGATAATATAATTTTTATTATTTTATGTTCGTTATTTGTAACGACATAACCCAAATTATTTTCTATCATTTAAATAAAACTAGATTATCTAAATTATATTACTTATCAACATTGAACTGTTATATGGTGTTTGTGGGATTCGATCTTGCTCCTTCTGTATAACATATACACCGTATACTTGCGCGTAGACTGAGTATATAAATGAATAAATTTTTATAAACCGAACAAATCCCTAATAAAATAAAGAGCGGTCAAGTACTTATTTATTTGTGGTTTTTTTCTTCTGCCCTTCCTGTGAGAGTTTTGATATTCAAATATTAAAAATGTATCGGTAGACTTTTGGTTGATTTTTATACCCTTATGATAATATTTATAGTTACTCTTTTGGTTAATTTTAATTACTAAGGAGCAAAATTTTATTACTTATTATATTTGTTCATGATTAGTTGATTTTCAAATATTATACACCTATGACATATTTTTAGGATTTAGTTATCTACAACATTTTTTTTCCTGTGAGAGTTTTGACATTGAAATATTAAAAATGTATTGGTTGTCTTTTGGTTGAATTTTTTACCTTCGTGATAGGATTTATAGTTTTGATGGAGTTTTTTGGTTGATTTTAAGTATTACAAGAAGATGTTCTTACTTTTTATATTTTTTAAGCTTATAGTTAATTTGCAAATGTAAAATATATAATATTGAAAATAAATAAACACCTACATGTTAAATACTTAAGAGAATAAAAAATTTTATCTCTTGAACTATGGCCATTATGACACTTTGCCTCCTAAATTTTTTTTTCATGCAAATTACCTCCTAAAGTGTACAAATTTTGCACTTAACCTCCTGAATTTCTATTTTGGTGGAACTTTTGGTCGGATCTCACTCGTGTGACATGCACGCTTATATATAAAGGGTAAACCCGACTTTTCATCTCTTACGAATGACTCCTGCTCAAAACAATGGCACATGCGTACGATTTGGAACCTATTAAGATACTGTTCACATTAATATATGTATTTACGTACGATTTGGAACCTACGTAGTGCTCACGTGCCAGTATTTGGAGCGGGAGTCATGAGGAGGAGATGGAAAGTCAATATTAAAACTTATAGGTTAGCGTGCATGTCACACGAGTGAGATCCGGCTGAGATTTCCTCCAAAAATGGGAGTTCAGGAGGTTAAGTGCAAAATTCGTACAGTTTAGGAGGTAATTTGCACGAAAAGAAAAGTTTAGGAGGTAAAGTGCTAAAATGACAATAGTTAAGGAGGTAAAAAAAAATTATCAATACTTAATATAAACTAAACAACAGCACATTCAGTAGATCAAGAACTACGTACCGTATTGACGGTTCATGACCCGTTAGGCCATCTGACCCGATACTATAATGTATTGGTTTTGAACTATGATGTATTGATTTTTGTACTCAAAAGTATTAATTTTTCATAAATATCTGACCCGTGTTATGATGTGTTGAAGATTTTATTCTTGGGAATAGTTCCTTGTTTAGTTGTTTGCCTTTCTTGGGCTCAAAATAAATTAGGGAACTAGATTTACGACTTTATTTGTATCCTAGTTTATGATTAGGACTTTAAAATTTTGTTTAGGGTTTATTTTCCTTGTTTATCAAGACTAGGACTTTAGGACTTGTCTATTTAAGACAACACAAGGACACAAGATAAATTAATCTTTGCCACAACCAAGAGACGCACGGAAAATAAGGAACGAGTGACGCAAAACATCAAAGAAGAACACAAGAAAGATAGCTACTTGGAACCACTGTCCGAGATTAAGAAGTTCTTCGAAGTTGCGTAACCAACGGAGAAGATCTTATCATCAAGGCGACAAGTATTTAGTATCAAGTTTTTGATATTTTAGTTTTTATATATTACTTCATACTTTTTGTATTGATCGTGAACAAGATAAGTAATATAGTTTTCGGGTTTGTACACCCAAGTTCACAAGTACTTTTACTTGTGAACTGAATTTAATTTGTTTTGTTCTTAAGTTTTATTTCCGCAGCATATTTTTATTTTAACTCTGGTCGATGTTGATAGTCAGTGTTGATTAACATTGATAACAACATCATAAAACTGAGACTTATTTTCAAAACCATAGACCTTCAAATTTTACAATTGGTATCATTGCGGGTTACTTAACCTTTTAAGTACTGATCCTTATTTGTCTAGGTACTATGGATACAGAGGATGATGAATCTCTTGACGAGTACGAGAAGTTGTGCATTGAGCATAAGCAATTATTTGTTAGTTGGGCAAAACAAGTACTCAAAGTCAAGGATCTTAAGATCGAGGTGGATAAACTGACTCAGGAAAAGGATGACCAACTGAATATAATTGTCCGATTGGAGTCATCCCTCACCAAAAAGGATGATGAGCTAGAACGAGTAAAGACCGAGTTGAAGAAGGTCCAAGAAATCCTCACAAACCTCAACAAGGGCAAGGAAACGGTGGATGAGATTCTGGAATCGAGTATCCCGAATTGTTCAAAACACGGGATTGGATACAAACCTGTTCAAAAGCCAGATTTAAGTCAAAAGGTGAAGTCGACCAAACGCCACAAGAGGAGAAGAAGACAATACGTGTGTCATCACTGTGGTGAACCAGGTCACAAACGACCATACTGCTGGAAGCTTGTTGGCAAGCAAACTCATTTTAAAAGGTCGAAGCTGATTGCTGAATCCAATGTTGTTTTCCTGAAAACCAAAACCAAAACAAACACCAGGTTCAAAAAGGTTTGGGTCAAGAAAAATGATATCAAGTGCAATATGATCTGTACCTCCCTGAAATCCCACGTCCCTGGAGCCTGGTACTTCGACAGTGGATGCTCCAAGCACATGACAGAATCTGAAGATCTACTTTCCAATATTGTCAAACTTTGAGGTGGAAACGTAAAATATGGTGGAGGTGCAAATGGTCAAATTATTGGGCAAGGAACTCTTGATGTTCCAGGCATTGTAAAGCTAGAAAATGTATTGCTCGTAGAAGGACTTACTGCAAATTTGTTAAGCATAAGTCAACTCTGCGACGGTGGTTTTAGTGTCAAATTCAATCGTAAAAAATGTGATGTCTATGAGGAGAATGGAGCTTGCATCCTCACTGGTCGGAGGACCTCAGATAATTGCTATCAAATCAATAGCGATGATCTTTGCAAAATGTCTCAATTAAGTGATGCTGAGCTGTGGCATCAAAAACTTGGGCATGTCAACTACAAGACGATGGATAGGTTGGTCAGAAAGGATGTTGTGATCGGACTACCTAAGCACAACACTAAAACCGTTCCTGTTTGCGAGGCATGTCATAAAGGGAAGCAAGTCAGGGTGCCACATCCAACAGTACAAAGTCTCACTACCTCATATTATTTTGAACTCCTTCATATGGACCTTTTGGGACCACTTGAAGTTGAGAGCCTTGGTTGTAAAAGGTATGTTCTTGTGATTGTAGATGATTTTTCCCGCTTTACTTGGGTAGAGTTTTTAAAAGAAAAATCTAAGACTTTCGAAGCATTTAGAAAACTTGCAAAAAGGTTGTGTGTAAGTTTTGGTGTGAGTATAGATAGAATAAGGTCTGATTATGGGAAAGAATTTGATAATGCATCTTTTTCAAAATATTGTTCCAAAGTTGGTATAACTCATGAATTTTTTTCACCCATTCACCCCCCAACAAAATAGGATAGTCAAACGCAAAAATAGATCTCTTATACAAATGACTAGGACTATACTTATTTCAAATGGGGTTGCTAAACATTTTTGGGCAGAAGCAATAAATACTGCATGCCATATAATTAATAGGCTGTATTTTAGACCAGGGTCTTGGGTTACTCCTTATGAATTATTGATGGATAAAAAGCCAAATTTGAGTTTTTTTTATATTTTTTGGTGCATTTGTTATGTGCTAAATGGAAGAAACCATCTTGCAAAACTTGACTCAAAGAATGATAAATGTGTTTTCATGGGATACTCTTGAAATAGTCATGCATATAGATTGTTTAATCTTAGAACGCGTTGCATGATTGAGTCGGTTAATGTCAAGTTTGATGATTTGGTGAGTGGTTTTAAACCTGCTGAGGATGATGATCTGGTTTATGATCAAAATCCTCAAGATAATATCACGGTTGGTGTAGATGAAAGTGCAGGTGTTGAAACTAGAGAGACGAGTGATGTTGGTATCGGTGTTGGTTTTGGGAACACAACATCAAACCCAACACCTACTCAAACTGCTCCAGAATCAGATTCTGATCCAAGTATGAAAAATCCAGCTGAACCCATTGACTTGCATCAGAGAAATATTCCCTCAACAATTCAGAAGAATCATACTATGAGCCAAATCATTGGAGATCTCGATGAAAGAACTATAAGAAAGCGACAAATAAATTTCAAAGAGAAGGTAAGATTTGTTTGCTTGTTTACTAATTGTTCTAAAACTCAAGAATCTTTGTCTCTTTCCAAAATAGAGCCCAAACGAGTAGAGGATGATCTTAAAGCCGAGTATATTACAGCTAGAAGTACTTGTACAAAGTTATTGTGGATGAACCAAATGATAGAGGACTACGGTCTACATAGAAGAACATTGACTGTGCTCTGTGATAATTCCAGTGCCATTGATATCTCAAAAAATCTGGTCCAGCATTCTCGAATCAAACACATTGACATAAGGTACCACTTTATTCGAGACTTGGTTGAGAGGAAGATAGTTAGCCTTGAGCATATAGGAACAGACAATCAACTTGCTGATATCTTCAAAAAGGCATTAGATTTCGAGACCTTCTCTCGATTGAGAAGAGATCTCGGTATGTGCATTGTCTGAACCAATGTTGGTTTGTGATGTTGTGACACACCATATCAACATCAGTCACAACATATGTATAATTTTGCTTGCATTTCTATTTTTCTTTTCATACATAATCCATATACATTGAGTTTGGTTGAAAGTGTGTTAAGGTCGTGTGCTGCAATAAAAGTGATGACAAAAAGACTAACCTCTTCAATTAGGTGATTGTGGAGCTTGCCCGCATAAACTGGTTTTCTCCCAGGTCTAAAAACAAGAGGTGTTAACAGCAATTGCTGAAGATATGTTATTTATCTTCAAATCTCTAAAAAGATGAAGAAAATTTGGATACAAATTGATCCAATCTTTAAATATCACCTTCTTGAGCGATCTTGACGTAGTCATTAACTTGGGTTAAGGGGTAAGTTTCCATTGACTTAACCTGAGGCAATGTTGGTTATAATGTCATCAGTAATAAAAAGCAACATTGGATCAAGTCACTAAAACCATAATGTGTTTTTTATAACCTTTTTAGGTCATGACTTTTAGGCATCAATTAGGACATTCATACTTTGAGAAGATGCCTTCTTGATGTGCATTCTGTTGTTTGTGTTCGTGTCTATCTTGAATTCTCTTGATTCTTGTTTTGAATTTTACTAACCAAGTGTTTCAGTGGTGTTAAAATCGGAGGGTTGGACATGTAATAAAGAGGTTAATTTGGCAAGTGAAAAATTACTTTGCAAAGGCTTTGTTCAACTATGGTGATGGTTTATAAAAAATTTAGCTCTATCTCGATTTTAATTTGTATATGGGATTTGTGATTTTTATTCTCTAAATAAGAGATAGTGGGCTATTTAAGCATAGAGATCGTGTGTCTTATTTTGAGAAAGAGTGGGGGAGTTATTTTTTAACTTTACTTTGTTCATCCCCTTCTTTTATCTATTGCTTACGACTTTTCCATATTGACAAAGTTAAGGTTCTTACTTTTCCTTTCTCCAAATTTTACTGCCTACGACACTCGGTTTTTTTGTTTATATTTGTTTTTAGTCTCTTGCAGAATACCAAATTCACCATCACCCAACAAAGCTCTGAAAACATACTGTGTGTCTAGCTAATAAGAAAAATCCACCCAAAGAGAGAAAAGAAGAAGTCCAAAGCTGCCGTGTCTGCCCATGTTGGTTCTGGTGTTGTGTCAACGAAACCAACATCACCTGCAGACAATCCTGCCTCTTCTCCAAGTTTCGATTCTGACAATGTTCCATCTGCCAGTGCACCGATGTCAGCATTTGCCTCCGACCACTCTGCTAGCTCTGATGAGGCTCCGTCTCAAGCCGTCGAGATTGAAGATATGGAACCAATCTCCACGAGGTTCTTGGCGAGTGAAGCTGAGGAGCTGTTCTTGGGATTTCAAAATCGAGGCATGATTGCTGAGCGCCAAATCCCCGTTGATGTTTTCGTGAAGCAGAATCTGATTGCCTTCTTTAGGCATCCAGGCGCCTCTTCGAGCTGGTGTCATGTCTGGTGTTGGTTCTGGTATTCCCAACATCAGTACAACATGGTTCATTTTTCTGCTCCATTTGTCTGAGCCTAGATTACTTTGTTTGGTTACCAGGTTGCACAGCACCATGCGCTTCGGAACTCGTTTATTGAGGTCCTTTTCTTTTCAAAACAAAAAGGGGGAGAAGATGTAGAAGATGTTGCTGTGAATGTGGTTCGTTTTTGTTTGTTTTAAACAATGGTTGCTTCATTAGGGGAAGTTTCTAATTCAGGGGGGTTTTTAGTCTTTTAATCATTTTCATGCGTCTTGGGTATTTTGTCCAAAAAGGCAAAAGGGGGAGATTGTTGAGAATTTTATTCTTGGGAATAATTCGTTATATATTTAGTTTTTCGCCTTTCTTGGGCTCAAAATAAATTAGGGAACTAGATTTAGGACTTTATTTGTTTCCTAGTTTATGATTAGGACTTTAATTAGTTTCCTACATTTTGTTTAGGATTTATTTTCCTTATTTATTAAGACTAGGACTTTAGGACTTGTCTATTTAAGACAACACAAGGACATAAGACAAATTAATTTTTGCCACAACCAAGAGACGCACGGAAAAGTAAGGAACGAGCGAAGCGAAGTATCAAGGAAGAACACAAGCAAGATAGCTACTTGGAACTACTGTCCGAGATTAAGAAGTTCTTCGAAATTGCTTAACCAACGGAGAAGATCTTATCATCAAGGCGACAAGTATTTAGTATCAAGTTTTTGATATTTTAGTTTTCATATATTACTTCATACTTTTTGTATTGATCGTGAACAAGATAAGTAATATAGTTTTCGGGTTTGTACACCCAAGTTCACAAGTACTTTTACTTGTGAACTGAATTTAATTTGCTGTGTTCTTAAGTTTTATTTCCGCTGCATATTTTTATTTTAACTCTGGTCGATGTTGATAGTCAGTGTTGATTAACATTGATAACAACATCATAAAACTGAGACTTATTTTCAAAACCATAGACCTTCAAATTTTACAATTGGTATCATTGCGGGTTACTTAACCTTTTAAGTACTGATCCTTATTTGTCTAGGTATTATGGATACAGAGGATGATGAATCTCTTGACGAGTACGAGAAGTTGTGCATTGAGCATAAGCAATTATTTGTTAGTTGGGCAAAACAAGTACTCAAAGTCAAGGATCTTAAGATCGAGGTGGATAAACTGACTCAGGAAAAGGATGACCAACTGAATATAATTGTCCGATTGGAGTCATCCCTCACCAAAAAGGATGATGAGCTAGAACGAGTAAAGACCGAGTTGAAGAAGGTCCAAGAAATCCTCACAAACCTCAACAAGGGCAAGGCAATGGTGGATGAGATTCTGGAATCGAGTATCCCGAATTGTTCAAAACACGGGATTGGATACAAACCTGTTCAAAAGCCAGATTCAAGTCAAAAGGTGAAATCGACCAAACGCTACAAGAGTAGAAGAAGACAATACGTGTGTCATCACTGTGGTGAATCAGGTCACATACGACCATACTGCTGGAAGCTTGTTGGCAAGCAAACTCATTTTAAAAGGTCGAAACTGACTGCTGAATCCAATGTTGGTTTCCTGAAAACCAACACCAAAACCAACACCAGGTTCAAAAAGGTTTGGGTCAAGAAAAATGATATCAAGTGCAACATGATCTGTACCTCCTTGAGATCCCACATCCTTGGAGCTTAGTACACCCTATATTTGGTAACCCAACTTTTTGGACTTATCACTTTTAAAGAAAGAGCAAAGCACTAAAGAAGTGTCATTATTTTTTATTTGTAAATATTTTATTGTATGAATTTAAAGATTAAATAACACACATCATCATCATCGATGAAATTAGCCTAATTCTTATGCTTTATATGCTTCCCACTTAATTAATCAATATATTACATTAAAATCATTAACATTTATTTCACTTACGAACAAAATCACTCGAAAACAAACAACCAGATACAAAACAACTTGGATTTTGTTACCTCCCTCACATAATAGAATGATACGTGAAAACCGAAAAACAAAAATATATAAGCATCCCCCATTATCTTATTCGATTGGACAGAGAACAGAAGAAAGGACAACGTGATAGTTTAATGGCAGCTCTTAGGAAACATGATTATCTGATCTTTTTGATTCTTACAACCAATAAAATAACCAGATTTTAATATTACATGTATATTGCAAAGTAATTCTTTCAGCTTTGGAACATTCACCAATTAGGTAATCAAAGTAGAAAAACTTAAAAACTAATCTACCCCGGATCAGATAAACTTAAATAATTCATTCTTCTTCCATTTGACCTAAAACATGACATGATCAAGACTCACACTCAAATTAAACTCAAAAGCCAGAAGACTATATAATTGTTACTTTTATTTTATAGATCGATCAAACACATGATCGACTCACGTACGTACTGATATTCAGTTAAAACACTTTATAATCTTTGTGGTCGGAGGATTAATCAATTAATCAATCAATCATTGAGGAAATTATATGTCTCATATCTTACGTTGTAATTCGCACGAGCAATTCTCGCACCTTGTTTGAAAGCACAACACGTTTGTTGAGAAATTTATTCTTGGCAATAATTTTTATTTTATTATTTATCTTTCTTGGGCACAAAATAAGTTAGGAAACTAAATTTAAAAATATATCGTATTTTCTAGTTTATGTTTAAAATTTTATTAGTTTCCTAAATTGTGTTTAGAATTTATTTTTATTTGTTTACCTAGTTTAGGATTCTAGGATTGTCTATTTAAGACAATAGAATCCTAAAGCTACCTACGATCTTTTGACGCACAGGACTTTGAGAAGAAGAGATCGACGCAAAGTAAGACGCAAAGTAAGAAAAGAACACGAAGAACTATTTGAAGCCATTGTTTGATATTGTCAAGCTATTTTGAAGTTATGTGACCAACGGAAAAGAGTTTGATCAATCTAGGCAACACGTATTTAGTATCATGTGTTTTGATACTTTAGTTTTCATATATTACTTAATATTTATGTATTGATCAAAAACAAGGAAGTAATATAGTTTTCGGGTTTGTACACCCAAGTTCACAAGTACTGAATTTTTTTAAACCGTGTTTTTAAATTTATTTTTCGCTGCATATTATTATTTTACTCTAGTCGATGTTGTTAACCAGTGTTGTTAAACATTGATAACAACATTGTAAATTTGAGACTTATTTTTTTAAAATCATAGACCCTCAAATTTTACAATTGGCATATAGAGCGGGTTACTTAACCTTTTAAGTACTGATCCTTATTTTTAGGTGCTATGGATGCTCAAGGCAACCCAAGGCCACGGATCTTTAACGGGGAGAATTATTCTCTCTGGAAAAAAAGGATGCGTTGGCACTTAAAGAGCATTGATGAACGTGCATGGAGAACCGTTCTCGTTGGATGGTAAAAGCCATGTGTCACTGATGGAGAAGGCGACACTATCCCGAAGAAGGAGGAAGACTGGACTGCTGACGAAATGAATGTTGCGAATTGGAATTCCAAATGTATCAACACCTTGTGCAGTTATGTTGATGCAAGCTATTACAGAGTCATCAAGAATTGCGATTCAGCAAAAGATGCTTGGGACGCATTCCAAAGGGTGTGTGAAGGAACTGCAAGCGTAAGAAAATTAAGGATGAGAATGCTGATGTCCACGTTCGAAGCAATGAGAATGGATGAGAAAGAATCAATCATGGACTATTCCATGAGACTGTCAGAAATCACAAGCGAGTGCAGAGAGCTTGGTGAGGCCATAACTAACTCTCGTCTTGTAGGATAATTGCTGAGATCTATTACAAAGAAATACAATATGAAGGTGGTTGCCATTGAAGAATCTAAAGATGTTGATAACATTGAGTTCAACACCTTATTTGGAAACCTTAAGCAATATGAGATGGAACACCTTGGTTCCAACTCAAAAGAGAAGAACGTTGCCTTTTCCTCCGACGCTAATCCAGACAATAATGAAGATGAAGAGGAATTTGATTTCAATGGAATCCTGAAAAAGATGGAATCCACTACGCTTTGTGAAGACGAATTGTCATTTGTTACCCAACGTTTCAACAGTTTCTTGAAGAAGAAGAATAGCCTTGGAGGCTCAAATACGAAGACCAGGCCACAGGTGTCCACACCAAAATTCACTGGACGTGCTCTTCCAAGATCCCAGTCCACATCTTCAATTCCAAACGCATCCAATCCCACGAGACCACTCAGTGAGTTGCAATGTCATGAATGTAAAGGTTGGGGACACTACAAAAATGAGTGTCCTAACACTCTTAGGAAGAAAAGCATGGTTGCTACTGATTTCACTAAGGATGTCAATGATTCCGATTCAACTGAACCTATTCCATCCTTATTTACCCATGTTGTTTTTGAGACGACGACGTCCATGTTGATATCCTTGAAACCAACATCGTTTGCTTGAATGTTGAAACCCCTGATTATCATAAGGAGTATGAACTACTGAGTGTTGAGCACCAGCAACTGTTTGTCAGCTGGGGAAAACAGGTACACAAGGTCAAGGATCTCGTGAAAGAAGTAGAAAAACTGACCAAAGAAAAGGATGATCAGCTTGACATAATTGTTCGTCTGGAAACATCTTTTACCAAGAAGGATGCTGAGTTAGAAAAGGTGAGAACCGAACTGACAAAGGTCCAAGGAATTATATCAAATCTGAATAAAGGCAAGGCGAAGCTTGATGAAATCTTGGAGACCAGCTTTCCTGAAACCTCGAAGTATGGAATAGGATTTAAACCAAATCAGACACCACAAGTGCCAAGTCAAGATCAAAAATCGCACAAGCGACATAAGAAGAGAAGGAGACAGTTCGTGTGCCATCATTGAGGCGAGCCCGGACACATACGGCCATTTTGCTGGAAAATCATAGGCGAGAGAAGGCAGTTTCAGAGAACTAATGTGGCTGCTAAATTCAATGTTGGTTTCCATCATACCAACATCAATACCAACACCAGGTTCAAACAAGTGTGGGTCTAGAAGAATATCGTCAAGTGTAACATGATCCATACCTCCCTGAAATCCCACATCCCTGGAGCCTGGTATTTTGATAGTGGATGCTCCAAGCATATGACTGGGTCTGAGGAGCTGCTTTCCAACATTGTCAGATTTCGAGGTGGAAAAGTAAAGTACGGAGGAGGCGCGAATGGCCAAATTGTTGGCCAATGAACTCTCCATGTTCCAAGCATTGTGACTCTTGAAAATGTGTTGCTGGTAGAAGGACTTACTGCAAATTTTATTAACATAAGTCAACTGTGCGACGGAGGTTTCAGTGTCAAATTCAACCGTGAGAAGTGTGAAGTCTACGAGGAGAATGGACCATGTATTCTCACTTGTCAAAGGACTTCAGATAATTGCTACCAAATCCAAAGTGATGCTTTTTGCAGACTGTCCCAATTAAGTCATGCTGAGTTGTGGCATCAAAAGTTTGGACACGTGAATTACAAGATGATGGACAGGTTGGCCAAAGAAGAAGCTGTGAGTGGACTGCCCAAGCTCAACACCAAGATCATTCATGTGTGCGAGGCATACAAGAAAAGAAAGCAAGTAAAGGTGCCTCATCCAGTCCAGCAAAGTCTCACTACATCATCTTGCTTTGAACTTCTACATATGGATCTCATGTGCACTGGTGCAGAAACAGCTTTTAAGAACGCCTATTTCTGCAGATTAAGAACGCCCTGCTGAGGCGTTCTGTATAGAGCTGTTCTTGAAAGTCTGACATTTAAGAACGCCTCAGCAAGGCGTTCTTGAATGTCAGACTTTCAAGAACGTTTTTCAGAGACGTTCTTAAAAAAAATTCAGCCGTTCTAGAAAGTCAGTTTTGCAGGTTTCGCCCGTTCTGGAAAGTACTTTCCACAACGTCCTTTTTTAAGATGTTCTGGAAAATATACTTTCCAGAACGTCCATTTTTTAGGCGTTCTGGAAAGTACACTTTCGAGAACGCCTTAAAAATGGAAGTTCTCAAAAGTATATTTTCCAGAACGTCTTAAAAAAGGATATTCTGGAAAATGTATTTTCGAGAACGTCTCCAAATAAGACGTTCTGGAAAGTGCACTTTCGAGAACGTCGCCAAAAACAGCTGTTCTGGAAAGTATACTTTCGAGAACGCCTCTATAAACAAGCGTTCTGGAAAGTATACTTTCCAGAACGAATTTTTGAATAACCGTTCTAGAAAGTAATAAATAATTTTAAAAAAAAATAAATGAAAGCTGGCCAACAAATACACCAGATTTCATTCCAGATTCACTTTTCCAGGCCTGCTCATACAATTTTATTACCTATTTAATTCACAAAACACATTTCATTTATATAATCTAAAGATCAAACAACACATGACATTAATCACAATAATACACAATTACCAAATATGAAGATGCTCTGAGAGAAAAATAAACTTAGAAAAATAATAATACTACTTGTTGACTGCTAAAAAGTAGTATTAGCATAATACTACTGCACCATTAATGTACAACATCGTTCCATCTATCCTTAGCAAAGCACCATAAACACACAACACACACATGCATGCACCATATATACTATACAATGCTAAAACCATATTATTCCGCAGTGTGTGTGAGAGAGAGAGATAATCTGTATAGACGAACCAGATATGGGATTCCCATCTTCCAGTTCTCCGGTAGAAGGTGACCCCTCGATACTCTGAGAGCGGGGCCCATGCCTGCTCTTCTTCACGTGAGGCTGCTGTTGTGGCACCGGATTACTCGCCGGCAATTGCGCCTTGTAAATTCCCAATTCTACCCCGCTGCCGTCTGGAACCTCCAGCGCGGACGGGTTCAACCAAAATTCAGCGGGCTGCCTGGTCAGGATCTGGACCGGGCCTCTGCCACGAGAGTGGATCTTATCGTCCACCATGTGCTTCAGACGCTGGTAATAAGTCGGCCCGAGAAATATCATTGATGTCAGTATACGGCCCGTGTGGCCGTTGTACATTATTTCATAACCGCGCATTTGGTAACCGCATTTGTGAAGAGCGTTACTAATGTTATCCACCTGAAAGAAAAACATTGTTAAACTATGAGTTCTTGAGAATTTCATAACCTATAAAATAGAACACTCACTAGAAGAAGTGATTGTGGCCTTTTGGCTTGAAGATAATCAGTTTTTAGTGTTTCTAAATGCCATTTACATCTTCGACTTAATCATGATTTAATCAGAATCCAAAAGTAGGGGAGAAGAGAAGTGCTTTCAAATTTCTGTTTGTTTGTTTGTTTGTTTGTTTGTTTTTCTTATTTATTTATTTATTTTACACTAAAGTGACATTTAGATTTTTTTTTTTTGTCCTTCAAAATAAATTCAAAGTTTCACATACAAAAAAGAGCTTTCACAACTATTTAACAAACACACTCTTTTAATTTATGATTAATTACAAAAAGTACCCTTGAGTATTGGTGTAATTACAAAAAACCCAATGGCTAAATTTACAAGAATAACCCTGATATTTTATTGTCATGCATTTACCCCTTCAAAAGCAAAAAAAAAAAAAAACATTTCAAAACTCTCCTTCATATTTATAATTTTTTACAATTATCCCCTTAATTATCCAAGAGAGAAAATAAAAAACTAATTTAGTGATGGATGTGTGATTTATACGAACCTGGTCCACGATTCCGTTCTCGCTATGACGCAAACTAGTGTTATGATCTTTGTTTGTGAACCTCGCGGATTTTCCTTGAGCTTCCTCAGGAGGTAGCGGTGTTGTCTTCCCAATGATGACATCATCATCGGAGACTCTTGTCCCCTTATACAAGCATAAATTATGTAGTTAGAATGGTTTTATTTTTTAAATAACAAATAAAAAATCGCCAAACTCACAGGAGGTGCAAAACCATCATCATCTAATTTGTCATAAGATCCCTGATGCATACCCTACGAACACCAAATGCAGTTTTTTTACATTTTCGGTTGCGAGACAGTGTTATGAAAAAAAAGTGATTTTAGTAAAAATAAATAAATAAAAACTAAAACTTAACCCAAGTTAGATGAAACCAAAACAAACAAACAATAGATGTCCCTATATCGTCCCAGACATCATAACAAGAAATATACCAAACAAAACAAAATTCTCTGAATCAAAAGAACTATATATTTGTTTCTCTGCAGTAAATAAAGAGTTCAAACCTATACGTACTACAAACATTATGAGTTTTAGTGTCCATCCCTTTCTACAAGGATGCCAACAAGAAAAAGAGAAAATCATAGGGAGCGACAAAAGGAAACGAAAAGAAAAGAAATATCATGCTTACTAAATATAGACCACAATCTCAGGCTCTTCAAAACAAAAAGTTTCCTCTTTCATACCAACATACCTCAACTAAGATAGTTGTATCCAACTAACACGAGCAAAACAAACGCCAGAGCAGCAGCAGGTGCAGAAGCCCATACCCAATAGTTTGTTGCTTTCTTGCGTTTGAGAATAAATTTCGGAAGTGAATCGGGACCACCACCTCTCGGGCGCCCTCTGTGTCTCACAGTATTTTGCTCCTTGTTCTTTTGGGGTATTTCAATATTTTCCTCCACCTTCTCCACCTCCGCAACCTCCTCTGCAATGGCTTCGGTTGGTGATTCTTCAGAATCAGCAGCCCCTCCAGCCTTCTTCCTCGCTTTCTTCTCACGGTCCTGAAGAAACCGAGCAGGAATTAAGTTTAGTGTTGATTGCAAAATAGTTAGTAACAAAAAAGAGTAGTGGATGAACAAGTTTAGAGCTAATTGCAAAATAGTACCTGAGTGACTAAGGCATATAGAGGGAGAGTTACATAGCTGCAAAGGATCTGTATAAGGACACTGGAAAAACAAAGAACATCAAAACAACCAAAAAAAAACAGAAGAATTTAATTTTTGTCGAGACCTTGAAAATCAAGAAGATAATTGTAAAGAAAATAAGTGTAAAATAAACATACCCCGTTGAGATCCGAATGATCAAATCTTCCAGGTTCTCATGGTAGCAAGAGGGGTATCCAAATTCATACTGTCAAAGAGGAAAAAACACAAGACAAATGGTTCTTATAAATACCAACATTAACGATAAAGCATTTTCTTTTCTTTTTAAACACAATTTTAAGCAGACAAACTTACCCAACTCCAAGCAAAGAAAGCAAGTTGAAATGTATTCTGCAAAACAGAAGTAGTACACCAAATATAAAAATGGCGTCTATCATGACATATTTAAAACTCTTTTATTTTGCAAATTTAGAAAAGAAAAGGCTTATTACCTCGAGAAGAAGAACGTGTATCAAGAAAAGGATTAATCCAGGACGATTAAACCAGAACAAGTCATCACCAGGCTAAACCACCGGAGAGCCCTTGATTACATCTCCTCTCTCAAGAATTCTCATTCCCATTTTTGTTATGATTAACTGTAGTTTTGCTCCTACCAGCAGAAGTATCTGCATATAACATATGTCAAATGAGAAACTAAGGTTGAATCAGATGATTTTCTTCTTCTTCTTCTTTTTTAAACCATATAAATTCATTTTATTTATTTATTGTTTACACTCACAATTAAAGGAATGAAGGGTAGCCAAAAGTGTGAATTCCACCCTGTTTATACAAAGATCAAAAACACAATTAGATGAATAATACTTTGAAATGCTAATAAATAATTATAAATAAAATTTAAAAAGGAAAACATTCACATTTGGTGTTTGTGAGGAGTAGCAGAACAGCAATGAACCATACTACAGGGCTGCAGAAAATAACCAATGTAAGTTCACAATTTTGAATTTCGGAAATAAGAATCCGCTTAATAGTCCATAAAAAAAAGGAGAAGAATAAATTAATTACCTTATTCCCACAATTACTTTGAAATCTGCTTCAAGTGATCTCTTTATATACTTCTGGAAATTGAATGTTGCCTGGCTCTGAGGTGTTACATGTTCCTGAATTTC
This sequence comes from Phtheirospermum japonicum, assembly GCA_014905375.1. Taxonomy (NCBI): domain Eukaryota; kingdom Viridiplantae; phylum Streptophyta; class Magnoliopsida; order Lamiales; family Orobanchaceae; genus Phtheirospermum; species Phtheirospermum japonicum. The sequence continues at coordinate 635,936 of BMAC01000740.1, forward strand.
CAACCACTTCAAATTGTCAATCACTGTTATTATTACTTGTGATTATTACAAATATTATTTTGGGGTTTGGAGTGTTGAAAAAAACAAAACAAAACAAATCTAGAGAAGCTTTTTTAAATCTTGACTTGTCTTTTTTCTTTTCTTGTGAATGAAAAAAATGTAACGCGAAATTAAGATCCTTTCTAACACTATCAAGATCGACGCCTATCAGCTGAAAACAGACATATTTATTATAAATAGATATAACTCTAGGATAATCCAAGTTTAAGAAAATGCACCAAAATGGGAAAAAAAATAAAAAAAATAATATAACTAGAGTACTTACTTTGACCTGGCCCTGAATAACATCTTTTTCACCCATCGAGTCTTGAATCCTTGCCCTCTCAGCGGCATATGCAATAACCTTTTGCCTTGTTCCTTCAAACAGTTTAATTTCCCTTAGGATTTGTTTCTCCTCGGTCAGAGGAATGCTTTTGTGCTAAATTCGATACTGTAAACTTTTAATCTGCAAAAAAAAAAGAAGAAAAAATGACAAATTAAGAAAAAAAATATTTTAAAATGTTACATAGAACCAACAATAAAGGACTCCTGAAATATGATAAAGGTGAATTACAAGCCCCCAAGGTTTAGCCTAATTACCAAAAAAAAAAAAAAATCCCAGATGTTTTTGATATTTTAAAAATAAAACTCTTGAGGTTTGATACTGTAATTTTGAAAAATTTTGGGTTTTTTTATTTTTTTGTAAGTATCCCAAACATCAGGGGTATTTTTTGCAATAATAAAGAACATATAAATCAAAATCTTACAACAGCATTGAGTTCCTCCTCGTACGAACATATACCAGCCGAGCCTCTCTCTCCACCTCCCGAACCCCTCAACTTGCCGAGAGCTTGCTGGAGAGGCTCCATTTCTTTTCTTTTTTCATCCATAATCGTCCTAAACTGTTTATTCTCGACACCCATAATCGTCCTAAACTGTTTGACAATCTTTGCAGCCTGCCAGACAGAAAAAAATAGTTTTAAGGTAATGAATAAATCCATGTAACTAACAAAAAAAAACAATAATGGCACATCAAAAGTATATAAAACATTTTTAAGTTTACTCTGACAATCAGGAACATGCAGTGAGAAATTTTTAAATATTAGGGCATCAAAAATCATAAGCCAAACAAAACATTCTAAATTACATTAGTATTAGTCATTTGACACTAAATATAGAGAGAATGTGCAATTTGTTATTAACAATTAAAACCACTTCTTTGAATATTCTTAAAGTCGATGAACCTCTAGAGATGCCAACAGCCAGCCTGCTTCCCGTAATTATAACCTGCAGACCCCTTCAGTTGCAGCCTGTTCTCGTACTCGGGCCGTGAAAGCTGTTGTCATGATCATACCGCTGCCAGACAGAGCTCAAGGGCAGAATTAATTAAATACACAAAGTAAATAATCAAAAATGATTAAAAAAAAAGATAGAGAGAGAGAGAGAGAAACGATATCGCCTTGACCAATTTGATTCGCTGTCGATCTGAGCATGGAATCACCATCGAAAACTCCAGCGAACGAAACCAAGTTCCTGCTTAAACTGAACTTCTAACATATTAGAGGTAACCAAAGAACCAGTTTCAAGTTATCAAACCAAACAGATCCAAATTCAAATTTGAGAAACCGATGCACATGCAATCCGAGAACCGACCCAGTCAAGTGGTTTTCATGCAGGTCCTTCCACGTTCTTTATAATACGAAAGCGACGCAAAAAATAGATTCACACACACACACACACACTTACTTCAGAGTAGACATTTTTAAATCTCCTAAATCAAATAAATAGAGAATTAGACAAACCAGTAGGCATGCTCGCAACCTTTTACAAGGGTTGTTTCTTGAAGCACTATCTTATTCAAACATATTGCACAAACCCCATGATGGTTAGTGGTTTCGATTAGGTTAGTGTCGCAACCCCCTAGGTTAATCTCTTCCACTGCTTCTGCCTAATTCCCTTCCATGCCATTCTGAAATACAAAGATTCAATGAAGAACAACATAAAAGACCCCCACATAATCCATAAATCTAACAAATAAAAACATTTTAAGTCTGTTATGAACGAAACATAGACAAATACTAATTAGTAATCTTTTCAGAAACATTTCCATGAAAGATGAGAAATATATTTATTTTTTTAAAATCTTTTTCCTCTCTTATCATTGAAATCTGGACTTTGAAAAAACAAATAATAATAAATATGTTTCCTCATTAATGAATTGGTCAAATTTTCATTGAACTAAATATCCAAATTCGTGGACACGAACAGATCCCATCAAACAAAATCAGCCAAAACCCTAAAGTGATTCACGTATTAATTACACTCAGAATAAATAAACTAAGAAAATAGATTATTGATTTCGGTTTCAATTTGAAACCTGGCTGAGATCCTGAATAACCTCAACGAGCTCTGGACCAACGAAAAAATTACAAGATTCTCCGCCGGAGGACTTCTAGCTCTGCCTCGATCCGACGTGGCTCTGCCTCTGCAGTCGGTGCAACTCGCGCTCATTCTTCTCCATCAGATCTCGAAAACTCACGGCGGAGACTCACTCCAAAATTGGATTACTCTAGGAACAGTGCACCGCGGTGGCGATGTTGAGGAGGCCTTGGAATCTGCCGGATGGTGGGCGGATCTGGATGGCGGCCCTTTTCACCCCCGCCCCAGACCCAATCGGCCCTTTGAACAGCTTCTTGTGGAGCCCACTCAGCCTGGAGATCTTCTTTGTGTTCTTCTTCAAGTTCGCCGCCACGAGATCGGCAGCGACCATGAATTCGGCCCTTGGTCGGGATTCTTGCTGGTCTTCTTACTTTACACCAATCTCGACCATGGAGGTGAAATTGGCCGACAAGGACGGGTCGTGGAGCTGTTCAGATGTTTTTTAGTCTTTTTTTGTTTTTGGATCGGAGGAGCAGACGGGAGGGCTGCTGTGTTGAGAGGGATTCTCAAATGAGAGGAGGGGGATGAGAGGGTAGGGTTTTTTATAAGGTTGAATTTTAATGCAAAAATAATATGACATACGAGAACGCCTTTTTAAAGGCGTTCTGAATATTACTTTCCAGAACGTCATTTTTAAAGATGTTTTCGATATTTAACATACGAGAACGTCATTTTTAATGACGTTCTGGATATCTAACATACGAGAATGTCTTTTTAACGACGTTATGGATATCCAGTATACCAGATCGTCTTTGAAAAAGATGTTCTCGTATGTGACACTTTTATTACAAAAATGCCACCGCCTGACATTTAAGAACGCCGCCTCCTGAGGCGTTCTTAAATACCTGTTCTTGAATCCTATTTTTGTACTAGTGTGGGACCACTTGAGGTTGAGAGCCTTGGTGGTAAGAGGTATGTGTTAGTGATTGTTGATGATTTTTCTAGATTCACTTGGGTAGAATTTTTAAAAGAAAAATCTGAGACTTTTGAGGCTTTCAAAAAACTTGCAAAGAAGCTGTGTGTAAGGTTTAATGTGAACATTAGTAGGATTATATTTGATCACGGAAAAGAGTTTGAAAATGCATCTTTTTCAAAATACTGCACTTCGGAGGGTATAAGTCATGAGTTTTCCTCACCTATTACCCCTCAACAAAATGGCATAGCTGAGCGTAAGAATAGGACTCTTGCTGAGATGACTAGAACTATGCTCATTTCTAACGGCATTGCAAAACATTTTTGGGCTGAAGCAATGAACACTGCATGTCATATTACAAATAGGGCTTATTTTAGACCAGGTTTATGTGCTACTCCCTATGAGTTGTTAATGGGTAAAAAACCAAACTTGAGCTATTTTCATGTGTTTGGGTGTATTTGTTATGTTCTCAACGATAGAAATCATCTAGCTAAATTAGACTCAAAGAGTGACAAGTGCATTTTCATGGGCTATTCCCAAAACAGTCATGCATATAGGTTGTTTAACCTTAGAACTCGAAGCATGTTGAGTCATTAAATGTCATCTTCGACGATCTATCGAGTGCAGTCAAACCTACCGAGGATAATGATCTGGTTTATGATCAAAATTCTCAAGGAAACGTCACTTCTACTTCAGATGAGAGTGCAGGTACTGAGAACAGAGATACAGGTGCTGAACCCAGAGAATTGAGTGATGTTGATACCAATGTTGATACTGGGATACCAACATCAGAACCAACATCGAGCCAAGTCGCAGAATCTGATTCTGACTCAGAAGACGAAGGTCCAGCTGATCCCATTGATCTTCATCAGAGGGATATTCCATCCAGAATCCAGAAAAACCACCCCATGGGCCAAATTATCGGTGATTTAGACGAAAGGAGTACAAGACGGAGATTGATTTATTTCAAAGAGATGGTCAGGTATGTGTGTCTGTCTACAAATTGTTCTAAGATTCGCGAATCTCTGTATCTTTCTAGAATAGAGCCCAAGCGAGTGGAGGATGTGCTCAAGGATGAGTTCTGGATTTGAGCAATGCAAGAAGAGCTGGACCAGTTCACCAAAAACGATGTTTGGGATTTAGTTCCACGACCAGAAAATTCCCACGTGACGGGAACCAAGTGGATATTCAAGAACAAGACTGATGAAGCAGGGAACATTGTGAGGAACAAAGATCGACTAGTTGCACAAGGGTATACGCAAATTGAAGGAATCGATTTTGATGAAACTTTCGCCCCTGTTGCTCGCATTGAGTCGGTAAGGCTTTTGCTTTCTGTTGCTTGTTATATGAAGATTTCATTGCATCAAATGGATATTAAGAGTGCTTTTTTAAATGGAGTCTTAAGTGAAGAAGTGTATGTTGAACAGCCTAAAGGATTTGTGGATTCTAAAAAACCAAATTTTATTTTAAAACTAAAAAAGGCTCTTTGTGGTTTAAAACAAGCTCCTAGAGCTTGGTATGAAAGGCTAACTCAATATTTGCTTTATTTGAACTTTAGACGAGGAGAAGTTGATAAAACTTTGTTCCTTCTTAAGTCCAATAAGAATATCTTAATCGTCCAAATTTATGTGGATGATATTATTTTTGGATCCACTAACGAGCAGATGGTCAAGGAGTTTGTTACTCGAATGTCCGATACATTCGAGATGAGCATGGAAGGTAACCTCTCATACTTTCTTGGTTTACAAATCAAACAGCTTGATGACAGTATTTTTCTTTCCCAAGCTAAATATACTAAGAACTTAGTTAAAAATCTGGTTTAGAGAGTGAAACTCACAAGAAAACGCCACTGGGAAAAACTGTGAAGCTGTCGAGAGACGATGTTAGTAAGGGTGTTGATAACACCATGTATAGAAGTATGATAGGGAGTTTTTTATATTTGACAGCAAGTAGACCAGATATTATGTATAGTGTGTGCTTATATGCTAGATATCAGTTTAATCCAAAAGAGTCACACTTAAAAGCAGTTAAAAGAAAAATAAGGTATATTGCTGGTACAACTGAACTAGGTGTGTGGTACACAAAAGATACTGGTACTGAACTTGTAGGGTACACTGGTTCGGACTGGGCTGGGGATGTGGTAGATAGAAAGAGTACTACCGGGGGCTGTTTTTTCTTGGGTAACAATCTAATCTCTTGGTACAACAAGAAACAAAATTGTATTTCTCTTTCTACAGCTGAAGCCGAGTACATTGCAGTTGGAAATGCGTGCACACAATTACTGTGGATGAACCAGATGATAGAGGACTATGGTCTGCACAGTAGTATCTTGACTGTGTTGTGTGACAATTCCAGTGCCATTGACATCTCCAGAAATTCAGTCCAGCATTCTCGAATAAAACAAATTGACATAAAGTACAACTTCATTTGAGACCTAGTTGAGAGGAAGATTGTTAGCCTTGAGCATATTGGAACAGATAATCAGCTTGCTGACATTTTTACTAAGGAATTAGATTTCGAGACCTTCTCTCATTTGAGAAGAGATCTCGGTATGTGTATTGTCTGAACCAATGTTGGTTTGTGGTGTTGTGACACCTAATATCAACATCAGTCACAACATCTGTATAATTTTGCATGCATTTTTATCTTTCTTTTCATACATAGTTCTAATGCATTGAGTCTGATTGAAAGTGCGATAAGGTCCTCAGTTGCAATAAAATTGATAGCAAAAAGAACCAACCTCCTCAATTGGGTGATTGTGGGACTTGCCCGCAGAAACAGGTTTTCTCCCAGGTCCAAAAACAAGAGGTTATTAACAGCAATTGCTGAAAATTAAAAGATTCAAATCCCTTCAAGGATGAAGAAAATCTGGATACAAAATGATCCAATCTTTAAATATTACCTTCTTGAGAGATCTTGACGTAGTCATTAGCTTGGGTTAAGGGGTAAGTTTCCATTGACTTCACCTAAGGCAATGTTGGTTTATAATGTTTGATAGGCGAGAAATTGTGCTTTAATTAATGGTTTAATCTCTATATTTTTATGTGCTTAATATTCTCATATATGTTTATTTCCCGCGTATTTACTATTACGAATGGAGGAGCACCAATTGTATATTTCTTCTCTATTTTGCAGTATTTGGTGCTATAATAAGTGAATGAGGTTTTACAAGAAAGTTGAGAGACAAGGATCAACCAAACGACGAGAGGAAACCGACAAATCAGGGAGGTAGCGTCGATGGCTTGCGTCGATGCCGAGGATGGACCGCGTCAATCGATGCGATGTGCAGTGTGACGCCGAAGGTTGGCTCGCGTCAGTCGACGCTATGTCGACGCTCATGTTCTGAAGCATCGATGGGAACCGCGTTAGTCGACGCTCATGTTCTGAAGCGTCGATTGGAAGGGCGTCAGTCGACGCATGGTCGACGCTCATGTTCTGAAGCGTCACTGGGAAGGGCGTCAGTCGACGCCCATGCAGGTCGACGCAGGCGGGTGATGCGCATCGACGTCGAGGGCTGGTTCGCATCAGTCGACGCTCCGTCGACGCCGACTCGGCAGAATTATTTTAGGGAGAATCTTGGGCGGCAAGAAATAGGATTTCTATATAAACTCGACCCAAACTCATCAAAAATAGACTTAGACACAACCCTAGGGTTCCAAGGCTTGAATAGGGGACCCCAAATCACCCAATAAACAAGAGATTGAAGATCCAAGATCAACAATCCAAGATCTAAGCTTTCTTATCTCTTCCCTATCTTAGAACAATGTTTTATTTCTTTATTTTTCCTGTTATTCTATGAACTCCATGAGTGAGTAGATTGTTTTATCTAGTCCTAGGGATGTTGAAACCCTCGTGAGATTATGTTTTAATTAATTTATGCGTATTTATTTCGTTCTTCATATGAGATTGCTTGTATTATCTTGTTTACATATCATGATTGCTTATTTCATGACATGATTGCTGAATTCTTGGTTTGGATTGGCCACCTAGATTAGGGATTTGGTTATCAATTGCTAGAAAGAGGACTGCTTCCCGTGTAATTGTCGTAGTTTCAATTTCTCTGAAGCAACTAATGGTCTCGTATCATTAGGGGTAACACAACATAGGTTAAATAAACCGAGCTTATGTGTTTATTGCTTAGATTAACCTATTTGCCTGGTTCTCAATGCTGTTGGTGGATTAAATCTATAGAGCTTATTCTAGGTTGTTCATTAATTAGAATCAATTAAAGAGCTTATTTTAATTGAGTAAATGGTAAGGGTAAATTCGAGTAGCAGAGCTTATTGTTACTTAGGATTTTTAGTTTCATATGATGAGTAGATTATAATATTGCAATTGGTTTGATGAATTGAACGAGGGTGGAAACTGAACTAGGACTGGAAAGTTATCTTATTATTTATTATTTTCTTATTTGTTTCGTTATTTGATTTTAATTGTTTTCTTTAATTATTTAGTTTTCTTAGATTAATCAATATTCTCTACCCCGTTTGTTATTTTATTTAAATACGAATTATCTCAAATTAATCCACACTTCTCGTGGGATCGACCCTTACTTGCCACTGCTACTAGTTAGTAGAGGAAAGTCGAGGAACTTTATAAATATTATTTTTGACGCTTCAACGACGAGCGGTCAATGTTGTCTGTAATAAAAGGCAACATTGATCAAGTCACTGAAATCATTATATGTTTTTGTTTATTCTTTTAGGTCATGATTTTTAGGCATCCCATAGGACATTCATACTTTGTGAAGATGCCTTCTTGTTGTGCGTGTGTTACTTGTGTTCTTGTCTTTCTTGAAATCTCTTAATTATGTTTTGATTGGAGCTAACCAGGTGTTTCAGTGGAGTTAAAATCGGGCGGCTGGACAGGTAATGACGAGGTGAATTTGGTGAGTGAAAATTAACATTGCACAAGATTGGTTCTACTGTGCTGATGGTTCATAAATTTCAGCTTTGTATTTTCGGCCGATTTTGTAACATGGGTTGTGCAATTTTTATTTTTTTTTAAAGGAGATAATGGGTTTGTTATGTGATCACGTAGCCTAATCTAAGGGGGAGTGGCGCTTTTTAAAGTAAATAAAAATCGTGCTTTAAGGCTCTAAAATCCGCTGGGTAGTAAAATTAGGGATTTTTTTCCTTTTATTTTTACTTTCTCTCTCCTTATGCAACGGTCATTTTTTTTGGGCATAAAAACCTGAACTTTTTTACTGTTTGATCATAACTCAAACCCTCTGCGAATTGAACTCTCAAACTTCCTTATCTTTCTTCAATTCTCTCGATTTTCTTGTTTTTCCTCGTGTACTTTTGAGAATCTGCAGGATGTCAAACCCGTCGTCGCCTTCATCTGTTCCAGAATTACCGACAGAACTCCGCCGCACCGATGAACAGGTCCCTGCACCATATGTGCGAGTTGGTGGTCTAGATGTTCACGCTGAATCGGTGGTGGTTCCTCTTCCATCCCACCACCGCTATCAACATCGCCACCACCCTCGCCGGCAAAAGATTCCAGTGCTGCTGTTCCAATTTTGTCGCCGATTGACGTCATTCCTATATCACAAGTGTTCCCAGGACAGCCTGGAAATGAAATTGATGTTGATGATCCCCCCAACTTGGCGTTTTTGCTGAGACTTTTGGGCGCGTGGGGAATCCTACTCTGAAAAGGTCGAGGCGCCTGCGCAATATTCCTCCCGGTGTTGTGCCGCCTGCAGTACCAAAGAGTAAGGCTGGGACGCGCCGCCATGTGCCTATTGAACATATGAACCTCCAGGAGGATGTTACTGTGATGTCTGACCCTGATGATGAAGATTTTGTTCCTGCTGCTCCAGTTGAAGGGTTTTAGCCGCCGCTTTCTTCTGCCCCGAGTTTGCCGAAGAGGAAGTTTACTCGCCGGAAACAGCTTGTGCGGAAGGCCGACAGGAGACCTAGCCCGACAAAAGTCAAGGTCTCTCCTAGGTCCACTGCGACTGAGTATTCCTACCCTCCCTACAGTGTGTTGGATTTTATCACCGGCGAAGTGACCAGCTCTGCCAAACTGGCTGCCGATGTTCCTCCTTCGTCTCCGGTTCATGAGGATCAACCTGCGTTTGTTCCAGATTTGTTTGAGTATTCTCCTGATTCTTCGTTTGATGTGCCTCTTCAAGATATTCTGAATGCTTGGAAGAAGGACAAGAAGAAGAAGAAAGTTGTTGTGGAGGAAGATGTTGGTACTCATGTTGGTTCCCCCATACCAACACCACATCATTCGTCGACTGTTTCGTCCTCCAGTGCTGCCTCTATTCCGATTGCTTCTCGTGCTCCCATGCCAGCTTCTTCCAACGCCTCTGATCACTCCCAGTCCTCCACGGACACTCCTACTCCGGTCCTTGAGCTTGAGGATATGGATGCTTTTTCGGAGAAGTTTATTACTGCTGAGGTTGAGGAGTTGTTTGCTGTTTACCAGACCCGCCATATGATCGCCGAGCGGCGAGTCCCGGTTGAACTGTTTGAGAAGCACAATCTCATCGCTTTTATTTAACACAAATGTATGTACTCCACAGTTTCAAATGCCATGCCTTTTGTCTGGGATATTGTGGTCGAGTTTTATGCAAATCTTTTGCCGTCTATTGTTGATTTAGAGTCTGTGAACTATGGCAAAGTTTTTGTGCGTGGCCAAGTGTTCTCTTTCACCCTGGCTTTGATTGATGAGTTGTTTGGCACAGAGCCATACCGGGGTGACTCGACTGTAGATGATATGAATGAGGTTGTTTCGTGTTTGTTTGGTGGGTTGGTTCATGCGTGGTTTGAACAGCTTCCTAGTACTCGTCTGTCTTCTCTTTATTCTATTCTGCATAAGCTTGCTATTTGTAATTGGGTCCCCTCCAAGAACACGAAGTGTGTTACGCGGCCTCAGGCCCAGTTCTTGTTTAGGCTTGGGAGGGGAATTCCTTTTAGTTTTGTCCAGCATGTTTTTGACACTATTGCTAAGTTTGCCACCACGAAGTCTGCGGCCTCGTTGTGTTTTCCATCTTTGATTTTCAGCTTGCTCAAGAACCAAGGGTTGACGCTTCATCCCGATGATGTGCTCATGGGTGAAGCTGATTGGTTTGCTTTGAGAGGTCAGCATGTTACCGGTGCCAGAGTCATTGATCTTCCTTGGCAGGAGCCACTTCACGCAGATGTTGGTAGTGATGTTGGGACGGCTGATCCCAACATGGTCCGCATTTCTGCACAGGTCCTTCGTGCACATGTGGCTTCCATTGATTTGCAAATGACTCAGTTGAAGGCTCTTCGTAGCTCTCTCTTGAAGGCCCTTTCGCTTTCTGGTCAAAAAGGGGGAGAAGATGACGCTGCTAATATTGTTGAAGACGCTGCTGAAGATGTTGCTGCTAACGACGCTGCTGGAGATGATGTTGATGGAGGAGATGCTACTGCTGCCGAAGCCTTGGCCAGTCTTGCTCAGGAAAAGCGAAGGAAGCGAATTCGCGCTCGCGATAAGGCTTTGAGGAGAATGATGAGAATGCAGAAGGGGAAGAGGAGGGAAAGGGGTGAAGGAACTTCGACATCCCCTCGTCGTTCGAAGAGGGTTCGAAGTCAACAAGTTCCTTTTTGATTTGTTTTGTTAAGTTTTTGAACAATGTTTATATGTAATGTTGGTTTGAATTTTAACAACATTGGGTGTTCTGTTTAGGGGGAGTTTTCTAACTTAGGGGGAGTTAGTAATTTATTTTCATTTATGTTTGCGTCGTAGTATTTTGTCCAGAAAGGAAAAAAGGGGAGATTGTTGAGGAATTTATTCTTGGCAATAATTCCTATTTTGTTATTTGCATTTCTTGGGCACAAAATAAGTTAGGAAATTAGATTTAGAAATATATTGTGTTTCCTAGATTATGTTTAAGACTTTATTAGTTTCCTAAATTGTGTTTAGGATTTGTTTTTATTTGTTTACCTAGTTTAGAATTCTAGGATTGTCTATTTAAGACAATAGAATCCTAAAGCTACCTACGATCTTTTGACGCACGGGATTTTGAGAAGAAGAGATCGACGCAAAGTAAGAGAAGAACACGAAAAACTACTTGAAGCCATTGTTCGATATTGTCAAGTTATTTTGAAGTTGCGTGACCAACGGAGAAGAGCTTGATCAACCTAGGCGACAAGTATTTAGTATCATGTGTTTTGATACTTTAGTTTTCATATATTACTTAATATTTATGTATTGATCAAAAACAAGGAAGTAATATAGTTTTCGAATTTGTACACCCAAGTTCACAAGTACTTTTACTTGTGAACTGAATTTTTTTAAACCGTGTTCTTAAATTTATTTTTCGCTGCATATTATTATTCTACTCTGGTCGATGTTGTTAACCAGTGTTGTTAAACATTGATAACAACATCGTAAATTTGAGACTTATTTTTTTAAAACCATAGACCCTCAAATTTTACAACGTTGAAAGAGCGTTTACAGTAATGCCAAGGCATTTTGTGCACTCAGCATCCCTAAGATCTCTGGTGCATTGGACCATGCCATACAAGTCTTTCTTTACACTGGACGTCCCATGGGCAAAACGCTTGGGGCTTTGAATAGCAGTTTGGGATAGTTCGCTCAACAAATTTATGACTGCAATGTCGGAGTCCCACTCGTACATGTTTGTCATTTTAAACCACTGAGTAGTGTCGAGTTTTCCGAAGATATCAACGTCTGAGTACTCGAAGGAACAATGATTGCGCCAAATGATTGATTCCCGGCTGTTGGGACAGTGAGTATTAATGAGCGTGATTGAGGCGTTGTTAACACACTTCTTACAGTCATCGGGTGAGATATCAGCACGACAGAGGGACAGCCCGTAAGCCCGCTCTGCAGCGTTCTGGAACCATGTATGTGACGCATACATGAAACCATATAATGGTGTGGTGTTGATTTGATGAGATCAATCACTAATAACGCCCGGTTTTCATTGTAAATACTAGTAACTTTTTTGGATTTTTTGGAGCATATGTGGGGAAGCTCATAATCATCCTCGATTGAAAGGGCTATAGGGATGATGAGAAGAGAATAAGTGATCAGAATATAACCCATGTTTGTTTGTTTGTTTTTTTTGGTTTGGTGCTTTCAAGTTTGGCGGATGGTTTTATTTAGGGTACCTTTTACTATTATATTTCTTGGTCCTGGTCAATTCGCAGATTTATTTACAGACTGTGAGATTCTCTTCGTGCCAAAGAGTTTTATAAAGTGATGATGATAATTAAGATGACATATTTCTTTTGCTTCTAGAAAGGAATCTAAATTGCACAACACGAATACCCACTCGGGACACGATACAATACGGACATAGAAATACGTTTATTTTAAAAAATATAGGACACGATATGGCTCGAAATATAAATAATTATTTATTTTTGTAAATTAAATCGTGAGTATTATTAGAGACGGTTCCTTTCATGCCGATACCCGTTTCATGCAACTCTAGACACAGTTCTTCACCTATCAGGACCAGGTCGACTCATAAAGAGAGGTATCGACGTGTGCGCGGGACCAGATGGAGCTCGAGGAGCAACTCAGGCAATAGGTACGCGAGGAGCTCACCGCAGTCATGTCCCAACTTGTAGCTCAGTCTCATCAGCCTTCTCTATCCCCTCCTCCCCTCTTGTAGTGTTATTAAAACGTTGAATTAAATTTATTGTGAACTAATTAATTATGCTTGAATTTGACATACCTAAATCATATATTTCATGAATATTTGTTAAACATTTGAAATTTTCTTTTGTGTTTTGTAATTTTGGCAGGTGAAAAAAAAATCAAAACAAAATTATAAATACCAACTTCTAAATGTCGTTGATATATATTTGAAAAATACAAATGCTAACGAGCAATAGTACGTCAGTAAATTCTCTTATTTTTTTCTTATTTAATTTGAGATTTTATGTGTTTCCAACTAATTTTTAGTGTTAAATTTAATAAAATAATGCTACAAAAATCAAAGAAGAAAAAAAAAAGTTTCGTGATACAACAATCAAGTAATGTTTGTTAGTTGAAACTTAAGTAAAAATCCATCAAATATTAGAGTTGAGTTCTAAATTTCTCTCCAGGAAAGCCTAGGGGAAAAAAATTGCTATTTTGAAGAAAAAAATTGTAGATAGTTATACAATAATATATATGTGTAATAAACATATATGGCTATTTGGGAAAATCTCTCTGTCCATGAGAACAAGAATTAAGGTACGTTAAAATGTTGATTTTTTTTCCCTAACTTGATTAATTAGTTACTCCATAAACTTGATTTTCTAAGACATTAGTTGCTCTTCTTGCTTGTTCCACCTGTCATTATGTGCTGTTTTGCATATGTACCATATGCTTAAAGCTGTTGTTTAATAGTTTTGCTTAAAGCTGTTAGTCGATTAATGTTGCATTTTTATTATTTTGGCTGTTTGGCATAGGTGAGGTAAGAATGGGCAGCTCTACACAACTTACGTGGATTTTTGGTATAACAAATACTAGTGTTAGGTCAAATTAATGGGTCATGACCCGTTAAGGTCATCTGAAGTTATTTTACTGTAAAGTATTAGTTTTTCATAAATCTCTAATACGTGCTATGATGTATTGAATTTTGTACTGTAATAATTTTGTACTATGATATATTGATTTTTTTATTATAATATATTGATTTTTGCATTATAATGTATTAATATAAAATTTTGGATTAGCGAATGATCTGTTAGTTCGGCCTAACAAGAGCGTTGCCTTTTTGGTATTTAGTTGATTCATTTCATGACTTAGTAATTGCCAGCTGAAGTTGGAACATTTCCTATATACCTCATCGACGAATTCAGCTGTTGCTCTAATAAATATATGCTTTCGTGTTATTGAGCCTGTTTGGACTAGAAACAAAATAAATTAAGAACGATAATGAAGTCTTTTATCCACAAAGTTGGTCTTCAAATATTATAGTTCAATCAGCCCAAATATAGCTATTGGGTTGTACCCAACGAAGTTCTTTCAAGAAAAGCCCATGCATTTTTTCAACTTCTCCCACGTATCAAAATTCGAAATAGTAACTAACCCCCACAAAACACCACCAAACGAATTAATTCCATCCAAAAGAACAAGAAAAAAACTTGTAATGGATACATTATTTTCTTTTACAATTTCATGTTTATATTTAGTGTAATAACTATTAATTTTAATTAATGCGTGAATATCTATCTGTTATGTAACGTTCATTTAGTTGTCAAGTAATGTATATATATATGCACATTGTTAATAGTGTATGCAGAGCAGATCCATGACATAACGATTGTCTTTCAGTTCCTTTGAAATGTTATTTTAGAAGCCAAATCTCATCGCAAATTAAGTGTCCTTTGAGTTTTTGTTTTGTTTTTTTTTTTACTATTTCTTCCAACTTTATCCCATTTTATATAAAGAAATCTAATTATATTATAATAGTAAGATAATTATTAGAAAATAAGAAAATAGAGATCGATCAGAAATATTATTAATTGATTAGTGGAGAGTATTAATGAGATTCGTATGTTCATTAATTTTTAGTTTAAACTCTAAAGGGACAATTAACAAAGAAGGGAGTGAGTACTAAGTTTGTCAAATTTTTACATACTAAATCAGAATTTTTCACAAATTTGGAGAAGTTATAATAGCTAATTATAAAACACTTCCCATTTGTACTAAACCTACCTAATGTAACGAAATCAAGAAGAAGTATATATAGTTGTTAATTTTTAGTATAAATTTAATTTTTACATAATTTTATTTATTGTTTCATAGAAATTATTAATTATGTAAAAAAATCTTAATTTATTTATTTTGTGAGAAATTATTAATTATGTTGAAATTCGAATTTATTTTTTTCTTGTTTAGTTGTTAATTATTTAATAAAATTGATTTTACTTGTAAATGAGAAAATTAATAATTTTGTGAAAATGTTAATTTATCTTTTTTTCATTTCAGCCCCAAAAGTAGTAGAACGTCACTTTAGATCTAGGATGCCCAAAACCATTATAAAATGTGAGCGGACGTCCCAACTCAAAAAATCAATTTATTTTTAATATATATTATTTTTTCAATTCCAAATTAAAAATATATTAATTATTTAATTAAACCCAAGTAACCGTATAAAAAGGCCGTACTTTGAAGCATGGGGCAGCGGGCAAAAGCGAATACCCGCTCGGGCAGCACACTCATCATTTTTTTGGTTTCAGTCATTAATACACACCAGGCGAATTCAAAGTGGATTTATTAAAGATGGCCCAATTTAGACCACAATACACGAGTTATTAACTCTCGGCCAATACATTTTAGGAAAAACAAATTAAATTACGAGCCATCATTGCTGGATTGTCTCTCCATTTGTTCTATAACCCAGCTAAGCTTCTTATAAACACCCCAAATTACCAGCACTGTAATAAATACCAGTATTTACTTTAACATTCTATAATCCACCCACACAACGGAGTTGATTATATATAGAATTAGAACATGAATGTTGTCTCTCTTCATTTTATTTTTTGGTAATTATTTTTTGTCCCCCATACTATTTGGATTTTTACAGTTTACCATACGAACTTTTTTTTTCTGACAAACCGTCATTTAAACTATGCGCGAATTGCATTTTACCCCTTACACCACTTTTTTTTGTGGTTTTGTGATCAAAAACGAATGACTGCAAATGGCAGTTTGTCAAAAAAAAAAATCGTATGGTATACTGTAAAAATCAAAATAATCTGGAGGGCAAAAAGTTTTTTTCACTTTTAATTTTATTCCCAAATGTTTCCCACATTTCAAGTAACAAGCTGGTTGTTATTTTTTACCTTTTTTGTTTTTCTTTTTCTCTCTTACGATTTTTTTCTCCTCGCCATAATCCCAAGATATTTTCCATTTCCCAAATCCCAAATAACAATACATATTTATTTTGCCTTAGATGCCACAAACAAACTTTTGAGGTTGAATTTACCACCTAATTAATACCCCTCTTAATGATGCATTTTCTTGAATGTCTCCTAAACTAGTATCTGTGTGTTTGATATTTTTGCCCCAGAAGTTTTTTTATTGCAGTCGAAATTTTCATATTTTGATTTAATCACATACATACATTATTCTAGGGTAGCTTATGCAATTAACAAGAACAATAGCTTATGCTATTGGCATCGGGGATAGAGTGTAGATTTGTCAGACAATAATTAACCCAATTTGGCAAAAATAATTCACCTCCGCCCACAACCAATGATTCCATGAATAAACTACAATTTATTTTCGTGCACTCCAATAAACAAGAACATGTATTTCGTTCCCTATAATTAAAATAATATTTACAATGTTGTACAAACAAACAAACACAATACATACAAGCCACCCCCAAATCTTCAATGGGATTCGATTGAAGAAAAACAGCGCCTTGTAGAACATTTACACACGATTACCAAAAAAAAAAAAAAAAACTGCAAAAATCTGATAAGCTTATCAGAAGACCATAATTTTACATTTTAAAATAAAAAAACCTATACAGAAAAAAAAACCTTCATTCAATTTCCCCTTGGCCAGGCCACTTCATTATCAGAACCAAATAGATTAACTGAAATGTCTCCCAATTTCTTAGCGCTCAATCTGGACCGTTGAAGCCTCGATTGCTTTGGGAGCATTTGGAGCTTCGATATCAAAATCCTCCACACTTGGGAAACCCAGGGTTTTTCGCGGTGTGCTGTAGGCAAAATGTGATTGCTTTGCCACCACAGTCTGTTTCAGTTTAAAATTAAATAAATCAACGAGTAAAAAAAATTAATTAATTAGAATATTGGAAAGAATAGAGTTAATTAATTAAATTAATAATACTTACAGCTTCTCTAATTGCTTTTGATACAAAGAACAGGCTTTTCAAATCATCATGCTCCACCCCACAGAGTACCCTAATCTGCATAACAAAAATGAACAGTGATAAATAAATAAATAAATAATACTCAAAATTGAAAAGAAAATAGAGGAAAATCAATTCATATTACTAACCAGAATTTCCTGAGGCAAATCTTCAATCGAAGTTATTTTCAGAAATGAATCTTGAAAACACTGTCTCTTCGCACTAACAACACAATCATCATTATCATCTCCGAAATTCAGACAAACATTAGGCAAAGCAACCCTTTTTCTCCCAAACGATGTGCTCCTCACAAGCCCCATCCCATATTCTCCATTTCCCCTTTTCATATCAAATGATTTCAAACCAAAAACCCGATAAAATTAAAAACCACCCAAGAATCGGAATAAATAACCCACAGATCTGTAGAAGAAAGTTCACCCACGGCTTTTTCTGGAAGAAGAATTTTAACACACACTTATCAGATGGTAAGAAAGTAAATGTAGACTGGCGTAACGCCTTTTATAATTCGCACGTACAATGTGCACAGTTTTTAAGGCGTGGAGTGATTAAAGAATTTATTATTATTATTTACTTTAATCTTGCTGGGGGAAAGCTTGAAACTAGCCGTTGGGAGGGACACGTGGCGGGGCAGGAGAGGTTGGATGGGTGCAACATGTGTGGTTCAGATGGTATGGTCGGTCTAAGTCGGCTGTCGTCGGTAGTGTAGTTTATCTAGAAAAGTCTTCCGTTTTGTAGACGTGTTTTGCTACAGTCACTGGGCGGGTCAGATTTCACGCATCACAGAATGTGTTGAGATGCTGACACGTGGCCAGATGGTGGATTTTGTGAGGAGTGTGTGGAGGAAGGATTCTAGATAGGCGGCTGGGGCCAAATGGAAGGGTATTTTATGACCACAAAACCACAACTATATATTTTAAGTGCTAATCTATCGAAACTTTAGGCAAATACTTAGAATTTAAACCATATTAATCATGTAAATCACAACAAACAATCATTATGTGATCAACTCGGTGAATAAATAAGAAATTAAAACTTTAGACTCTGACCCCCTAAAATTCCTATACTCATTCCATATGACCACCTGCTAAGGCTCGGCTTAAAAAACATTACTTTGTGAATAAGCTTAAACAATATGAATACTTTGTGAATATAATGAACTCACTCTCTACATGTATACAGAGTTATTTACGTGCTTTGTAATAACAAATTCAAAGTTGGGTTTATTTAGAAAAATGTTCGATCAATTGGGCTGTCAATTTTATGTTAGGTATTCGTCGAGTATTCGGTAATTTGAATAGGGTAGAGTTCATAAAAACTGGGCAACTTGTCAGGTGAGGGTACAATATCGGTTACGGGTATGGGTAGAAAGTTTGTATTTATTATCCTACTCAATTATCCGATTAGTATATTAGTGGGTATTCTACCCGTTTACCCGCATTATCACCTACCCAATATATATTATAAATTTAAATATATAATAATAAAGTATGTATAATAGTTAGTTTTATAAATTTATATATTTGTATTACCACACTTATCTTATGTAATATATCAACATAATTTATTAATATCTAACTTGAATATTATAAAATGTATATTTTGCTATCATGTTTCATATTATGATAACATATCATAATTTATGAAATATTGTTTATTACATTTATACTATAATAATAACGATATACTATCAATATCAATGCATCATATTTACTTTAAAAAATTTTGAAATTACTTTAATTGATAATTAGAGTAAGAGAGCATTTCTCTCACATTCACATAACTAATTATAACTTATTTAAAATATTTTAGTATAATATATTGAGAATTGTTGTTGTCTGAGATACTAATAATATTTTTGAATGACTTATTTTTAAAATAATTTAAAATTTAAAAAAATCTTAAATATATAGAATAACTCAACCAAATTATAGTAAACCAAATTAATTTATATTACAAAATTAGTGTTGGTATTAAAAATAAGAAATTATTTTAATTAAATAATAATTTAATTTAATTCATATATTCGGGTATCCGATACCGGACGGGTAAATACCCGAACTATACCAGATAACAAAAATCAAGTAATAAGGTAGGGTACGGGTATGACCGTACCCGCACCCTACGCTACCCGTTTACATCCATATTAATCAATGTCACGTCATATATCTGAGTTGAAATGGGAAAAAATAGATTATGTGTTTTTTTGTATTTATTTTGATGCACAATGGTATATTCTTACTAATTATATTTAATGACATGTTAAAAAATGAATTGGGTGGTTTTATATATAGATAGATGAATTCGATATCAAATTATGTAAGAAAAGTGGATGATAAAGTATTATTATATTGTATTTAGTAATATTTACTTATATAGTTGTAAGATATTGTTGTTTGAGTATTTGATTTTTGAATATTAAAACAAACGAGTATTTGATATTCTTAATTTCGAATTCAAGATTTGGAGTCGTAGCCCAAACTGGCCGCTAAGTCCTCAATCAAAAGAATTTAAAATAAATACATAAAAATATACTCCCTCCGTCCCATTAAATATGTCACAATTTGATTTTTTTTTTTTTGTCTCGTTCTATTTGTCGCTTTTACATGTTCAAGAGATAATCATTGTTACCTTTTACTTTCCCAATAAAAAGCAAAGGTTACTTTACTTCTTTTACCACCGCCTTTATTATTTAGCACTTTTAATTATTTTAAACAAAATGATATTATAATCATTTGATATCTATAATTATAATACAAATCATTTTTCTTAATTTCCGTGAAATGGTCAACTACGATAGATAGAATTGAATGGAGGGAATACCTAATATCTGCAAATTTGTATGTGTGTGTTTATATTAATAATTTAATACACACTACACACGCTTACAAATTGTGGCTTATGATCACGAAGCTTATAAAACAAACTCAGTTTCAGAACTCTTGGTAAAGGGTAAATATAAATCATCGATATGGGGTCGGATGATTAAGAAGATAGTTTTTTTCTTTTCTCGGGAGATAGATTAAAGAAGAAGGAATTTGTATTGTCATTTACGTGGGAAATATGAAGAGAAAATACCACTAGATACTAGTTTTTTAAAATACTTTTCCACAAATATGTTTAGTTAGATTTATTCCATTGATACCTATTTTTATCTCAAAAATACATGTTGATTTAATATATTTTCCCAAATCACGTGATTATGTGGTTACGCTAATTCGGGAATTAAACGTGAGTATTGATCTAATTAAAGTTAGAGATCTTATATTTCTTTACTTATTTATTTTCCATATAATCAGATTTCCAAATTACTGTGTTTTCTTATTTCTCACTTGCTTAATTCATGAAAAGAATCGATCCCTCAAAAATATATTTTTCCCTAAAAATCATTTTACAAATCCAGTGTTATCAAAAATTGGTAGAATCATATTCTCGAATTAGAATCCTGAAATTCCTGCGTTCCAAGTTTTCATCTTCCTGTGATGCCCGGCATCGGCGGTTTTCCCTCTTATTGAGATGGTAGCGGCGGCTCCACCACTTTCCGGTTTAATCCTCGCAGCGCGGACGATATATACTCTCAATTTTTTGGGTTTTCGAGCCCTTTCGGAGGAGCGATGGAGGATATGGGTGGCAGGCCAAGGGCCGACGCGTTGGACTTTCGAGAAGTATGTTTGGCGATTGCATATTCGCTCCGTTCTGGCATGCGACTAGCGGTGGGGAAGGCGGCCCGATTGTGCCACAAAAGGCTACTATCAAACGGATGTTTCCTTGTAGTTTGGAGGATTTATACAAGGGGACTTCCAAAGATCCAATATGGTTTCTTGAAGAACTGCACGTGGAAAATTCAACATTGTTTTATTACGGGGCACTTTGCTGTTTATCATCCAGATATCTGTATTATTTGGTTTATTTTATGTCTATCTATTGTAAGTTTTTCCTAAATATTTTTTTTCCTGTTTTCTGAAACCAGTTTTGACAGTACATGTATATTTTGATTTGTTGTTATTTAATTAATTAATGGAGGTGAAGCTAATTAATGTTTTGGTGGTACATGTATATTTTGATTTTGACAGTACAGTACATGTACATATTTTGTCTACTATCTGTTTATTTTCTTGGTACTAGCTACTTGTCTTTTGTTAACTGTCTATTTATATTCGATTCACCATTTTGACTGATACTTGTTCTATAAATCACCACATAATAGCCTTGTAGCTTCTTTAGTCCGATGATTTGGTATCTCCGAGTCATGTTGTGATCTTAATAATTTAGTTTTAGTCTTTTACCTAAATTATTTAGGTTGATGTTTGTTACATATATTTGACCTGTAAGATTGGTTATGTTGATGTTTGGTTTACTTCAAGTTGACTTGTAATTTAGTTATAAGTTTTATTTATACGATTTATGTTGATGTTGAATTTATAAGCCTCTCGGGTCCTCAAATTTGATTTGGTTGATCTGTAGTTAATTTTATGTTTATTCTTGTGCACTCTTATTTTTCAAATTTTTCATAAAATAGTTGTTGTTTGGTTTATTTTGTATTTCATAGCAATTAATTTTGGTTCATCTAAAGTTATAAATATAAATCAACAACAAATAAAATAACAAAAAAAATCATGGTATAAGATAGATATATGAAAATTAATTAAATATAAATAAACAATCACTCCAAGAATAATAGAAAAATGTGTAATGAACAAATTTATAACTATGTTAATAATTAATTCTCGATGAGTAAAATATTATAGTAGAATAATTAGGGATGGTATCTAAGAATAATTATAATAAAACAAATATTACAGTATGATATTTGTTCATTCAGGTCTTAAATCAATAGAAATAATAAATAAATAAATTGAGAAATAAAAAAGAAATAATCTTTTTTACTCTTAATATTCTTCATCAATATTTGTGGATTATATTGTGATTTGTTTATTAGAAATAAACTAATTACTACAATCTGTAAATCAATCATAAATCAACTTTAACTATGAGATATATAAAATAACTTTTTACCATATTCATTTATCAAAGTGTGGATTTCATTTGTAAATCAACCATAAATCAACTTTATTTCTCAATACTGAACTTAAGAAATAAATTTGATATTTAATGTTTAAATAATTTAAATATAAATCACCCTAAGTATAAACTTCAAACAACTCTAACATATGGGGGCACCATAAAAATTAAATCAGAAACATATAATAATTATGATTATTTAATTTTAATTAAAGGAGTAATTTAAGGAAATGTATAATTGTATAGAAGAGAGAATGAATTATTTAACTAAATCAGTGATTTATAGATAAGTAAGAGAGAGAATGAATTAATTTAGGAAATAACTTACCAACCTAACCAACGTATTATTCGAATTTATTATGGTTGATTAAGTATTTCTGAGATTTCTTTATTCGAATTTATTATGGTTGATTAAGTATTTTTGAGATTTCTTGACTAGACAGGTACAAATGGAATTAACACGTCCATATTATATATTCATGTCATTTTCTCAAATATGGACCACCATTTGCTATAATTAAGTTGGAAGTAGAGTTCTTAATCAATATTTATTGGCCCAATATAACATTTTTATTTTTGATGTCAGATTTAAAATTCCGGTGGCCCAATTAATATTTTCTAAATACTGTGTATGTGTTTGTATATATTTATATGATTACTATTTTTATTATATATCAACATTGCTTTTATTAAATATCATCAGAGTATTTATCATATACCTAGTAGTGATTTTAATCAAATTGGTCAATCCATTTAATTGGATATATGGCCTATTACCTTATATGAGAACCTAAAGACAAATTTAACACACAATTGGATGAGGTGGATGAATATGATTATTTATATAGTTTTATTACATTAGCTTGATTATATGGTAAAAATTGGTGTTTATGTCTTTTATGCCGGGATTGAAATAAAATCACTAGCGATATATAATAAAAGCATTAGAATTATATAATATAATAGTACTTTTCTGATGGTATATAATAGAACCATTGTTAATATATTAAAACATAACTACGATTTTTTTTATGTTTTTGTAAATAAGAATATGTATTTAATATCGTAGATCACAAAAAGACAATTAATATGATAACTTTTTTTATTTAAATCTAATAACAAACAAAAAGATAATGATGTTATTAAAATTAAGTTTTTTCTTTTTAAGCTTCAAAAGTCTAGATTAATATAATTTGTAGTGATAAATTAGCCATTGAGTTCTCATATAAGGTAGAGATCTCATTAAAATCCACATACACACACATACACACCAGTCTAACACACATGTGTTGTACGAGATTTATCAAAAAATAAATATAAATATAAATATATTTATGATAATTACATAGTTTTTATATCTAAAACAAATTTCAAAAGATACCATATTTCCAACAAAATCCGCAATATCTATCACTATTTATTAACTATTATCTTTTATTGAAAATTTATTTTATATTTTAATCTTTACCCTCATATTTTTTTCGAAGGGATTTTTTAATTAAAAATAAACTATAAAAAAACTAAATTCGTTAAATGCCACTTATTCTGATTATATTATATATAAATTTTTAACTAACATTATCTTATAAGTAATTTGTCTTTTAATTAATATAACTAACTTAGATTTTCTTTACTCATTATACGACTTCTTATATTTTTATATTAGAAAAATAAGATGAATATTGAATTATGCGAAATATAAAAAAAAAAAAATTATTAAATTAGGCAAGCAAAATGAAAAAATTAAGTTATACAAAATATAATAATAAAATTATTAAATTAAACAAATATTAGATTTCATATAGTAAGTTCTTAAACCTCAAAAATTCGTAAAATAAGCATTTCGAATCACCACAAACCTACACGTTATCGTGAAATTTGGTAGCTTGCCACCATAGACCTTACGGAAACTGCTAATTGCTATTTCAAAAACCCAAGCAACTAGTAATCATCCCGACTTTCGACCCAACTAATAGAATTCTATTACGTTTAATATGTGAGAACACACACACACACATACACGTTCCTTAAAAATTTGGGGGCCCATGGTCGTTGCCCACTAAGACGCGATTAAGAGCTGACCTAGGTGGAGCACGTGATTTTAAAATGGTTTTTAAATTGTATATGAGATGAATATAATCTACTTTCACTTGACTCTGTTCAATATTATTTGAGGTTTAATTTCAATATTTTGTAAACTAAACAAAAATATATTCAAGAAATAAAGACATTTCAAAGAATCGAATCAAACACTAAAAATATGGTCATACTCTCATTTTTTAAAATATGTCATAAATGTATCCATAATGTAATTGTATTTGTAAATTAGTACCCGTATAAATGTTTCGTAAGGAGTTGGTAACTATGGGACATTTACACCACTTTTTTTTTTCCCAGTGTTATTACTAATATATACACATCTTATTAAATAATGGTTATGTATAGGATCCGAGGTAGATACACAGTTTGTTGGATTAAATGCATCATTACAAGTATCTGATATAGATAGGATCCAATGTAAATGCGATGGCGGGAAAAAACAGATCTTGGAGTTTCCGAAATATAAAAGAAAGAAAAATAATACGCTTATTGTATAAAAAAATCGGATTAAGGTCAAAGTGAAAGAAGGCAAAACTTTTGACCATTAAAAAGTTGAACATCCCAGCAAATAGAAAGTTGAAACATTCTATTTTCTCCCATCTCTATACAACTTACAGGCCATATTTTATTTAATGTTGTGGGAAGCTTCACTTAGGCACTAGACGTCTAGTCTTTGATCACCTTAACGAGTTTCTCACATAGTAATTACAAAAATATGTCACAAGAGACAAGACAGGACAAGACTTACTATGCGGCTCAATTATATCAATCTTCTCATCACATTTTCCTTTTTACTTTAATATTTGTATTATTATTGCTATTGTAATTATTAATTATTGTTGCAGTTAGTTTTTAAGTTCACATGATTTACTGATTCATTCCGCCGTCTGCACTGACAGATTCTCAAATTTCACACATCCGTGACGAGCTTCACTTTGCCAAATCTGGCCCATTTAATCATTAATTAATCTGCGTCTCTTTTTCTAATAGTTTTCAAATTCCTTTTGAGTTACGTAGTGGGATGGGCCTGTTATCAACTAGCACTGGGCCGAGTCTGCATCAAAAACATGACAAACTTGTCTGAGCATCGGCCATTATCAGGTACATCTGGATGCACGTTATACTTTACATTCTAAGATGAACATTCAATACAACGAAAATATACATTTTACGGTTAAGCGCACGTACCTCTTCTTATGTATTTATCTATATTATAAAAAATTGTATATTTATCACATTGACAGTAATATTTATCATATTAATAATGATTAGGATATATAAACATTTATGAAAATAAAAACTGATATCTATCACATTGGAGATGAACTTTTAGTACAATAAAAATACATATTTATCAAAACAGATATGAACATTAGCAGTGATTTTTGTGCGTGTTCATATTCATAAATGTACATTTATCATAGGAAAGATGACGATTTATCAAAATAAATATATTTTTATTTTGATGGAGAAGTACATTTAACATATTAAACATGTTAATTTTTTCTACTTTGGTGTATGACACAACGTATACTTGAGTGTATCTAATAATTTGCCGATGAGTATTGTTGGGCGGGCTCTTTCAAGCGGACTATTGGCAAACTATGGGTTTGGAAATTGAAGACTTGTCCGGTCTAGAACAGATTACAGGTTTATATGAAACCGCCTCGAATAGCAGTTATTTTAATTATTTAACAAAAACACCATCCATCTCTAATTATATATCACAACTCATGAGAAATTTGAAGTAGTAAATGAGAGCAAAGTGAAAATATATTCATTCCAATAAAAGCATTCTTACTATCATATTCTATTAGCAAGCAAACAAGAGCTGTGCACAATGTGCAGAAGAGCTCGGGCTCTGGTTTGGATGACCAGCCCTGTCAAGTAGGCAAGATGAAGGAGAGCTCAGGTCTGAATGATCAGTCCTGGCAAACAGGCAAGATGAAGAAGAGCTCTGGTCTGGTTGACCAGCTCTGAAAAGCAGACAAGATGAAGAAGAGCTCAGGTCTGGCAAGCATCCATGCACACTGAATCAGCACTCCATGCAGCTGCGAAAATGTGCTGTGCAAAATGACAAAACACCAGTTTTGAATTGAGCCATTTTTGTACCTTTCTAGTACAACCCATTTTCTTATTTGGTGGATATAAGGTTATTCAAATTTGTAGAGTATCTAGAATGATCTTTAGGTTCTATATAAGGAGAACAAAATCATTTGTAAACATTCATCCAGAATCATATTGAAATATTTAACATCTTGTTCTTATGTTTATACTCTTTCTAGCTCAAACATGACTGAGCATGAATTTCTTCATGGTATCAGAGACCCGGGTTAACTCCTGAACTCTGAATAAATTAAACCCCTAATTTTCTTCCCTTGTTTCAGCAAATGGCTTCCACACCCACAACTCCTACCTCTCACTCCACTCACTCATCCGTAGAACAAAATGCAATCGTTTATCCCCAAAGCCAACTCATTAGCATCAAGATAAACGAGTCTAACTTTCTCATATGGAAACAACTGACCATGACAGCCATAAACGGCTATGGTCTTGAAGCTTATCTAACCAAATATAGCACCTTTTTGCCCACTGATCCAGAATTTCCTCTCTGGAAACGTCAAGATTAGCTTATAGCTTCTTGGCTTCTTTTATCTCTCACTGAAGATCTTCTTGTTGCCACGGTTGGCCTTATCTCTTCAAAAACAATATGGGAATGATTGGAAAATAGCTTTGCAAGCCATTCAAGAGAAAAAACCATGCAGTATAAACTGCAGCTTCAAACCATTAAGAAAGAAGATATGAACATGAGAGAATATCTCAACAAGATCAAGGCTTGTTGTGATATGCTGGCCACAGCAGGAGAAAAGATCACTGAGCAAAGTCAGATCATTTATGTAATTTCTGGATTGGGAGTTGAATATAACCCAGTTATGGTCAGCATCACATCAAGATTGGAGCCCTATACTCTGATGGAGGTTCACTCTTTGCTACTCAGCTTTGAGGCCAGGCTTGAGAGTTTTGAAGACACCATATCTCAAATCAACTCGGATGGTTCACCACCTATTGCTAATACCATCACTCAAGACCAACCCTCAAGGAGAGGAGGCTACAACCAGAATCCAGAGGAAGGGGAAATTTTAGAGGCAGGAGCTCAAGAAATGGAGGCAGGGGAAGAGGGGGAAGAAGTCAGACCTGGAAACCCAGATGCCAAACCTGTTTCATCTCAGGACACACTGCTGATAAGTGTTTCCACAGGCAAAACATGAACTTTACTCCAAGCAATAATCAGTTCCATCAACCTCAATCTTCAAGCAGAAACTATTTGGCCAGTTTGGAAAGCACTCAGCAAATGTTTCCAGTAGCACTTCAAAAATCAATCCAGAGTCTTGCTGGTTTTCAGACTCAGGAGCTACCAACCATTTGACTTATGATATCAACAACTTGAGCATGGCAAGTGAGTATCAAGGATCAGAAAGGTTCACATGGGCAATGGATCAGGTTTGCACATCTTACATACTAGTGATTCAATAGTTAAAAGTCCTATTACCAATGATCATACTTTCAGCCTTAGAAACTTGCTTCATGTGCCAGATATTACCAAAAATCTGATCAGTGTCTCTTAATTTGCTAAGGACAATAAGGTTTTATTTGAATTTCATCATTGTTTCTGTTTGGTGAATGATCAGAACACAAGAATGATTATACTCAAGAGGACTGTTGAGAATGGCCTTTACAAGTTTAACCTCACCACTGTTCAAACACCAAACAAGATGCGGTCTATTTCACATCCTATGCAACTTCCTATTTCAATAAATCCCAGTCAGCTCAGTAATAAACTTGATTTGAGTCTATGGCATTGCAGACTTGGACATGTCTCATTAGATATTGTCAGAAAAGCTCTTTTGAGTTGTAATGTTCCTTACTATGATAATAAATCAAATTTCATTTGTGCATCTTGTCTCAAAGCTAAAAGTCATCAGTTACCCTACAATCCTTCTGATTCTGTTCATTATGGCATTTTAGATCTTATCCACACTGATTTGTGGGGACCCTCTCCAATAAAATCTAATAATGGTCATAATTATTATGTTAGTTTTATAGATCATAAGACGAGATACACTTGGTTATATCTATTCAAGCTAAAGTCTGACACTCATAATGCTTTTGTCCATTTCAAGAATCTTGTAGAGAACCAGTTTAATAGGAAAATCAAAGCCATCCAATCAGATGATGGCAATGAGTTCAAAACCTTGTCTAAATTCTTCTCTGAAAATGGAATTCATCACAGGATTTCCTGCTCTTACACCCACATCAAAATGGACTTGCTGAAAGAAAACATAGGCATATTCTTGGAACAACTCTCTCCTTGATAGCTCATTCTCATGTTCCACATTCCTATTGGGATGATGCTGTTGTTTCTACAGTTTTCCTGATCAATAGACTACCATCAAAGATATTAAATTTCCAAACTCCCATAGAAGCTCTCACTGGTTTGAAACCAGATTATAATACTTTGAATTTTTTTGGATGCATATGTTTTACTCACCTGAGAACAATGAACAAGCACAAACTCAACTTCAGAAGCACTCCTGCTATTTTCCTTGGATACATCACACAATTCAAAGGGTACAAAGTCTTGTTGCCAAATAAGAAAATAATTGTCATTAGAAACGTTATTTTTGATGAATCCCAATTTCCTTATCAAACTTAGGAAGATCTTCCTCCTTTCACCACCAACAATAACCAATTCACTCACTTACTCACTATTGATAAACTAACCAAACCTCCTTCACTTACTGCCAGAGCTGGTCATCTAATCCCCAATGCCAGCTCTGGCCATCAAATCCCTACATCTCAACCATACACATCACCAGCCTCATCAACTTCTCACCATAGAACTCATTCCTATGACCATCAACCAATAGAAATTCCCCCTGACACTGAAATCCCAGGAGGACATATAACTATTAATTTACCAGTATGTACTGATGTGTTTACCCAATCTAACAATCCCATTGCAGTTGATCAAAGTTGTGCAGGTAACAGGAATGATAGGGGGCATCACATGGTGACAAGATCAAAGAATGGAATATCAAAGACAAAGACTTATGCTTCTTTCTTGATTGACAACATTGAACCAAGCACATATCAGGAAGCTCTTACCATGCCAAAATGGAAAGAGGCCATTAATAGAGAGTATGATGCACTACAAAAGAATAAGACCTGGAGGATTCACCCTATATCTGAACTGCCTCTAAACAAGAAGCTAGTTAGCTGCAAATGGATTTTCAAAACCAAAAGAAACTCAGATGGATCTGTTGCTAGGCACAAACCAAGGCTGGTAGCAAGGGTTTTTTCACAACTCGCAGGTTTGGATTACACTGAGACATTCAGCTCAGTCATCAAACCAACCACTATAAGGACAATTCTTTCTATAGCCATAACCAACAAGTGGATCATTAGGCAAGTTGACATCGATAATACCTTCTTGAATGGAAATATTGATACAGACATCTACATGGAACAAATCCCTGGTTTTGAGCAATATGACCAAGCTGGAAATCTTTTGGTTTGCAGATTACACAAGTCCCTATATGGCCTGAAGCAAGCATCCAGAGCATGGTCATCCAAGCTAAGTAAAGTTCTTAAGTCTTTAGGATCCACCATGTCTAAATCAGACAAATATTTGTTCTTCAGGAAGAATGAATCTTCTTACACAATGATCCTGACATATGTGGATGACTTGATAGTCACTGGATCAAGCAATGAAGAAATCCAAAGGATCATCATACAAATTCAGAGCTATTTTTCCCTAAAGGATCTAGGTAGGCTGAGCTACTTTCTTGGAATACAGGTTCATTATACCAATGGAGAAATGGTACTCAGTCAAGAACAATACATCAAGGATATACTCGACAAGACAGGAATGAGTGAGGCAAAAGGTTTGTCTTCTCTAATGGTACCACAACCTGTTCTTCAAGGACAACCTATCCTCAATCCTACATTGTACATGCAAATAGTAAGCGCCCTCCAATATGCTATAATTACCCGACCAGACATCTCATATAGTGTCAACAAGGTCATTCAGTATATGCACAATCCTCTTAACACTCATTGGAAGGCAGTTAAGATAATACTTAGATATTTGGCAGGAACTGTTGGATATGGTTTGAGATTTAGGTCAGCTAATGAGTTTAGAGTGACTGGATTTGCTGATGCTGATTGGGGATCAGACATTGATAATAGAAGATCAACATCTGGTTATTGCATTTACCTCGGTCCTAACCTAGTTTCTTGGAGTGCAAAGAAGCAAGCTACCATTTCTAAGACATCGACTGAAGCAGAGTATAGGAGCATTGCACACAACACTTGTGAAGTTCTTTGGCTGCAGTCTTTGCTCAAGGAAATAGGCATAGGGATAACCAAGCCAACTGTGATTTGGAATGATAAATTAGGAGCTCTTGACTTATCAGTTAATCCGATTTTTCATTCAAGATCCAAACATTTTGAATTGGACTTGCACTTTGTCAGAGAAAATGTTACAGAGAAGATAATTTCAATAAGGCATGTGCTTCCCTTGATCAGATTGTTGATGCATTAACAAAACCTCTTGTTGGACAATTCTTCAGGAAGATGAGACATAAGTTGAATGTTGTACCAATATCTACCTTCGAATTGCATGTGGGTGTTAGCAAGCAAACAAGAGCTGTGCACAATGTGTAGAAGAGCTCGGGCTTTGGTCTGGATGACCAGCTCTGTCAAGCAGGCAAGATGAAGGAGAGCTCAGGTCTAGATGATCAGTCCTGACAAACAGGCAAGACGAAGAAGAGCTTTGGTCTAGTTGACCAGCTCTAGCAAGCAGACAAGATAAAGAAGAGCTCAGGTCTGGATGACCAGACCTGGCAAGCATCCATGCACACTGAATCAACACTCCATGCAGCTGCGTAAAATGTGTTGTGCAAAATAAAAAAACACCAATTTTGAATTGAGCCACTTTTGTACTTGTCTAGTACAACCCATTTCCTTATTTGGTGGATCTAGGGTTATTAAAATTTGTAGAGTATCTAGAATGATATTCAAGTTCTATATAAGGAGAACAAAATCATTTGTAAACATTCATACAGAAACATATTGAAATATTTAACATCTTGTTCTTCTGTTTATACTCTTTCTAGCTCAAACATGAATAAGCATGAATTTCTTCATATTCACATTACTAAAAAATAATATTCTCATAACCGAACACACATATTTATAGTTTTTTTTCCTTGATATAGACTGTTACAATACTAAACATACATGTAAACCTAAGTGTCACTGCACTTGAAGCTATAAATTTTAAGCAGACGTGAAAGTAAAAAACTTCCATGTGATTTCTTTTAAAATAAATAATGGAGGTTGGTTTTAAGGTTGTGGTGTTAAGTGGTCGGACGGGGCGGGTTTGATGGGCAGGTCACTGGTTTTCTTTATTCCTAGCGGACGAGTTGCGAGTTTAGTCACACCGACCCAGTCCTCCCGTTGGCTATTATCATCGCTAAATAGCAAGTGACCTATGTTTTGATACTCGGTCCATCTAATTAAAAAAATAAATGAAAAATAGGTTTCTCCATTTCGTGTGTCCAACAAATATAAACAAGTATTTACATATAATTTGTGGTTAATTTTTCATTTCCGTGTATACTTTTATTTAGTGATTTTAGTCTAAACTAACTAGTATGTATACTGAATAGATAATGAATAAATAATTAATTAATCATATTATGAGTATAAAAATACAATACTTTATTATATGTTGTTTAAGGTATTTATACAGAAATTAAGAAAATAGTTATTAATGCTAGTTGGAAAATGATATATTATTAAATCATTTACTGGGTTAAGCACTTGGGTGATTTTGAAAAACCCTTCACTCTTTTGTCTTGATAATACAAAACAAAAAATATTTTAAATAATTTTTGAAGACATAAAACAACTTTTATTTTCAATTGAGGGGCATTAACCAATATCTTTTGAATAATAGGAAATTTGATTTTTTGAGATGAATGGAGCACTATATATTAATTCAACAAGTAGCTACTAAAGTTTTTGAGTAAAATATATGAATATTATTTATTATATAAGACATGCATAATATATTCCCAAAGATATTAGAAAATAAAATAAATTTAAAACTATTAAATATAAGACGCACATGATGTTCCTTTAATCTATCATGTCAAAATAAGAAAATATTAAAATAAAATTTACTCATCTGAAAATTAAATATTAAAATTTTAGTCGAATTTTATAATAATTATTTTATTACAAAGAGTTAATTTTAATCACATTAAATTAGATAAATGGTTTAAGTATAATATTATAATATTAAGTTTATGAAGACAATTATCTCATATATATTTTTAATAAAAATCTATGACGAACAAAGATAAAACCGTTTGAATATAAATGAATAATAGCTTATAAACCGGAGGGATATGAAAAAAAACAAAAAAAAAACTCTGGTAATTTAATTATAAACTCTCCTTAATTATCATAGTGTTTTCCCTCTTTTTTTTTTTTTTTTTTTTTTTTTTTTTTTTTTTAAGGAATTTCATAAGAATCTGGTAACTTTTAATTATAAATTCTCCTTAATTATATTAGTGTTTCCCCTTTTTTTTAATGAATTTCATAAGAATCCGAGGGTAAGAGACCAAAACTTCATAAGAATTTAAGATTTTTAATACTAAAATTCATATGATTTTATAAAAGACCACAGTTTCATAAGAATTTAAGATTTTTAACACTAAAATTCATACGATTTTATAAAAATTGACAATTTAAAAAACTCATGAGAAACTTGCAAGAAATTTAAGGATACTCAAATTATATAGAATTCGTAAAATTTCAAATCAGAAACTCATGATTTTTGTGGGTTTCACAAAATTGTCTATTGCTGATATTTGGAACTGTACGAATTTTTAAATGATAACCGACCAATACCATCCCCACCCAGTTAGGTGCCAATTAAAAAAAAAAAAAGGGAAAATTCCCTATACTATTAAAACATAAAAGACAATTCCCATATAGTCCAATGACTCTTTTTATTTCCCATATAAGCCAAAAACTTCCCATTTAATCAATAAATACATTTAAATTGTCAAAACTAACCCTACACCTAAAACTCTTATACACTAACCCTACCAATCAGAAACCCACCTCATCCCAAACTCTGCCCCCTCAGCCCCCGTTTACCCTTTCTCCCTCCTCTGAAATTGACGACGCCAGAACTACATTGAAAGACCCATCTTCTTCATTAATCACTCAGGCGCCTAACATCTTAATCGCCGAAGAGGAAATCGAGGCAGGCGACAGCCATAAGGTCCAAGGCTGTGCGTTCGCCCGCCTCATCTGTTCCCTCTATTGCCGCAGCGAACTAGATGGCGGTGTAAGATGGATGGCCGATTGTTTCTGGCCTTTCTACCATTGTTGCACCGGTCAGTGTAAACGGGCGTCGAGCTACCGAAGGTTGCGGCGGGGGTGACGGTTTGTTGTAGATGGTGAGGTTGTTGGGGCGGCACACAGCGGTGGGCTAGCGGGGTGTAAGATGGATGGCCGATTTGTTTCTGGCCTTTCTACCATTGTTGCGCCGGTCAGGGTAAACGGGCGTCGGGCGACCGAAGGTTGCGGGCGGGGGTGACGGTTTGTTGTAGATGGTGAGGTTGTTGGGGCGGCACGCAGCAGGTGGGCTAGCGGGATTGCTCGTTGATTTTACCCTTTTGTCGTTGCGTTTTCGGTGTCCATAGCTCCTCAATGTTTAAAATTTTTGGCATCGGCGGTAAGCTAAACGGCATTGGCGGCCTGGGTACTCTCGCGAGCCTGAAGAAGAAGAACAAGGGGAAAATTACAAGTAGTTTGATAAGTAGTTTTGTATAAGTAGTTTGGGATAATTACAAACTACTCTGCCGTTTTATAATTACGAACTGTTAAGTAGTTTGAAATTCTGTGTTATGTATTCTGGATTTGAATTAGTAGTTTGGAATATGTAGGTTTAGATTTGAAGATGAATTCTATGTAGTTTGGGTAAGGTAGACCATTAATGTTGAAGTTGGAGTTGATGAAAGTGTATCTTATGAAATTCATTAATGTAGTATAAAATTTCTCAATGTAGTATGTTTATTTTCTATGTAGTTTGGAACTTGACCGATCAATTACATGATATAGTTTTGAAATTTAATCGAGTAGTTCTGAATTTTTCGAGTAGGTTTGAGATTTATACGAATAGTTCTGAACTTTTGAAGAATAGTTTTAAAATTTACACGAGTAGTTCTGAATTTACCCAGTAGTTCTGAATTTACATGAGTAGTTCGTCAATTTACACGAGTAGTTTTGAATTTACATGAGTAGTTTTGAATTTACATGAGTAGTTCGTCAATTTACACGAGTAGTTTTGAATTTACATGAGTAGTTCTGAATTTACACGAGTATTTTTGAATGTATATGAGTAGTTCTGAATTTTATACGGGTAGTTCTGAATTTTCGAAAAATAAAATAAAACATTTATAAAGAGTAATTTAGTACTCTTATATAATTTTTGGATTAAATGGGAAGTTGAGATTTCAATGGGCTATTTGGTAAAAAACATTTCACTAATGGTGTATATGGGAATTTTCCCAAAAAAAAACACCTCTAACCTTTTGAGTTCTCTCTCTCTCTCTTAGTTTTTTTTAGTGGTGATGAAAATATAAGGGGTTCATGAATTGGTATTATTGAAACTCAATTCGAATGTAAGAATCAAGCGGTTTTTAGCTTGAAATTTAAATGAAAATAACGAGAAACTAAGGAAATAAACTAACTAGGAAAAGGAAATGAAAGTATTTCATATGCCTCGTGCATATACCTAATGAAAATAGCAATCAAGAATGAAAACAAGCAACAAAAAATAAAGTCTCACTAAGTACAATCATGAAAGCGTAAAGTACTACTATGCATGCGTGATCAAAAAAATTTAAATAATACAAATTAGCAAAAATTGAAAGCACCAATAGAAAGAGCAATAAAAGTTGACGTGAAAGTTTAAATCTTTATGAAAAATAACAAGAAACGAAGAGTAGATCTAGGATTTAACGAAAAACCATGCATGAAAATAAAAACCAAAATAAATCATATGAAATACTCAAAATAAAAACGATCCGAGACTCGATCTATGATCTTGGTGTGTCACTCACCTAGATTCCATAGCCAATTCACAAGATCAAACAATAATTCTAATAGATAAGGCAAAATGCGTAAACTGAAGAACAAGCAAGCATATGAAATACTCAAAATAAAAACGATCAAGGACTCGATCTGTGATCTAGATGTGTCACTCACCTAGATTCCATAGCCAATTCACAAGATCTAATAATTAATCTAAGAACTAAGACAAAATTCATAAAATGAAGAACAAACATGAAAATTAAAGGAAAGTATGAAATTAAAGAAAGCTTACTTGAATTAAGGAAAGAAACAACAAACTCGAAATGAATATAGCAAAAATAAAATCCAAGTGATGTCTTGAATTCTTCTTGAGCTTACAAACCCAAGGAAAAAAACTTGAAATTAAATTTAAGATCTAGAGAGAGAAACTTAATCCCAAACCCATGCTTGGATTGGGAGGAGAGTGGTTTTTTCTACAAGATCAGAGTTGTGTTCTAATTATATTAGATTTAATTGGGGTTGAATGGGTCAAATTGGGCTTTAAGGCTTGAATTTCCAGGGTTTGACCAAGTTTGACCCATTTTTGTACCTTGGCTTGAGATTTGGCGCGAGAATGGGCGCAAGGCGCTGGGCAGGGGTATGGGCGCAGGCAGGTGCGACTTTTGGTACGCCTTGGCGCGGCTTGGCTTGAGTTTTTGGGCCTCCATGCCTTGGCTTGAATTCAATCATTGAGCCACCTATGAAATGAGAATTTTGAACATAAAAACCCAAGAATTACACCAAAACTCCAATTAATTGAATCCATTTAACCCAATTAAATATAAAATTAACAAGAAACACGAAAAACAAAAAAAAAAGGAGAAACAAACGAATAACCTAACGAAACTCGATTAAAAACTACTAAAAATAACATAAAACTATAATAAAAATACGAGAAAAACACCACAATTACATGTAAAATAAGCACCCCACACTTATCGGTTTGTTCGTCCTCGAACAACGAAAAGAATCGAGAATGTACATGCAATGAACATTATGCAAAAAGAAAAATCCTTGTGCTTATCCTAATTAATATGATGAAAGTATCAACATAAACTCGTTATCGTCAAGCATTTCTTGTATTACTCTTTCTCAAATGAAAACCAAATCGACGACTTCCTCTCAAATGGAATTTTGAGGGTGTTCGCTCAATTCGCTCAAGTGTTTGTTTTATATGGGATGTGTATACGCTCAAGTCGGACAATGCATGCACCTTGTCAAGATTTCACAAATCGAAAACTCAAAATCATCCATTGTACATGACTAAACAAGAATCGAAAGAGGTCTTTATTTCGGGTTGTAATGTTGGCTCTTTGGTAAGGTATGGAATATTTGGATGTAGTGGCTAACACACGATCAAACGTGATCAATAATAACACACGAAATCCTAACTTCTAAAGTCCGAAGCTTAAAATTGCTTCACCCTTCCCCAAATCACCAAACTTTCGTTCGAAACCCTTTTGTACACTCACACACTTTTTCGACTTTATTTCACAACACTTAGAAGCTTTTTGAATTTGCTTCTTTTTGCTAAACTTAGCCCTGAAATTAGGCTTTTCGCTTGGAGTTTTATTCTTTTTTTTATATCTCTTTTTTTTTTGTATATAAGTAACTCAAAACCCATAATTAATTTCCCACACATTCCTATTCAACTAACAACACACTCTCTCACCTCATAATTTATGAAGATATAAGAGTTAAAATCGAGCTCGACTAACAAGAAATGGGGTATAGGCTCAAAGGGGCTCATTTGGAATTTTTAAGTAGCTTATATATTTGGATATGGCCGGAATAAGGGTGATATATGTGCCTCAAGGTCATTTCCAAATTCAATCATGCACGAGCAAAATCAAGCTTCCTGAATGCAATTTCCATAAAAATGCAAGCAAAACCAATAATTCACAAAAGGTTACTCACTAGTTTGCATCGGATTTTGGAAACAAAATCAAAAGAGCTTTTAGAGATTTGTGATCCGAACTATTGTGTTTCAAAATTAAATCCAAGTTAAACCATGCGTGTCTATGTTTGAAAACAAGTTAGTTCGCCCGCAAGATAACGGGGTTACTCGTAGACTGGCAAGTTAAATCGGGTTGATTCTCTCGAGGAGTGGAAATAAGGAGTCAATGATATTTATTATTAATAAACACAAGTTCTAATTCTAAACACACGATCAAAGGGGGTTTTTTGTTTTGAAAATTTCGAAAGAACTTAATTTAAGAAAACTCGATTTATAACCTATCTTGCTTCGAGTGTGTCAACCTCTTCGCAAGAGTTGTTTAATTGATTCACGAACTCAATAATTAACTATTCTTACTCGATCTAAAGACCGTTCCACCAAATATCATTCAAACAATTCATCAAACCATAGATATGCATTCACCAAATGTTATCCAAAAGTAATTCTAACTAAAACAAACCATTCCAAAAAGTCCAAATCACGATAATACAAATCAACTAATTAACAATAAGCAATTCGTTACCAAATTGTTCACAAGAACTTAATCATAAATGACTTAAAAGAAATATCCAAACATAACCTCACAATATTACTATCTAACATGAATTACTAAACTAATTAACAAGATAAAGGTTTAGAGTTTACTAAATCGTGAGAAAACTCTATCACGATACTACGATGAATCCTTGCTAAGTCCAGCGATTCCGGGGATGAAATGAACCTCGCTGAATCCTGGAAGCTTGTCACGAACCTCCGTCTCCAGCGGTTATCATGAATCAATCGAACTTTTAAATGAATTTGTTGTAAGGGCTATAAGTCAAAGGTTGAGAAAGTTGTCAATTCTCTCTTCCAATGGTATATGATCCAGTCTAAGGATGAAATGATGGATTTTCTCAGAGAATTTATGAGTTTTAAAGGCTCAAAAGCTATTTCGTAACTGAAGAATCCCGAAAATCTGCATTTGTAACATATATGTCCGATTGGATTATTTATGAGTCCAGTTGGATGAAAGTTTCAATCTTCTTGTCCGATTGGAAATAGTGCTTATCCGACCGTTGCATTTTTTGAAGGTGAATTCGATCGGTTATGGAGCTCATCCGATCGGATAGGTGTTCGTTTGGATATTTCGAGCGCTGATCTCTTTGTCTTCATCTCCCGGACTTGTCAAGTGATTTAACTGAAAGAGAAAAATAGGAAAAATGGTCAAAAATGACCATTTATAGATTAAAAAGTAGAAGAGTTAAACAAAAGACCTAAGAATGCAAAATCATGCAAAATAGCTTATTCTTGACTTGAAAAAGATGGTAAAAAGACTCAAACATGACTCAAAATATGTACAAAAGCGTAACAAAAAATGTACGAATCAACCACCCCGTGCTTTATTGGTTTGTTCGTCCTCGAACAACGAAAGAATCAAAATCAAGAAAGAATGGAAGTAGTTAGATCAAAGAGTCATGCTGTGCATATAACTTAGTTTTGCAAATATGAACACTTTTGTTGAAAACTCTCAAGTTAAGCTCGTGTTAGCTTTTCATCTTGAAATAAAAAGAATGCTTCATCACAAAAGGGAAATATATATAATGGTGCACT
This sequence comes from Phtheirospermum japonicum, assembly GCA_014905375.1. Classification (NCBI taxonomy): domain Eukaryota; kingdom Viridiplantae; phylum Streptophyta; class Magnoliopsida; order Lamiales; family Orobanchaceae; genus Phtheirospermum; species Phtheirospermum japonicum. The sequence goes on from BMAC01000740.1 coordinate 675,065, forward strand.
CATTCGCTCGTGTTTTTCAAAAGGTAAGTGTATACGCTCGGGTCAACATAAATATGCATTCAAAGACTCTTGAAAATCAAAGACTCGTACATCACATAAAGCTATGCACATTTAATAAAGAATCGGATTAGGACTTTTAGGGTTGTAATGTAGGCTTTTTCATAAGATATGTCGTGTGGCTAACTTGCGAACAAAAACAATCAATAACTCACTCAATCAAATATTTTAAGCATATAGCATAATTTTGCTCCTTAATCCTACCAAAAATAACCATGTACTATTATTCTTATCCTTTTATAACTAAGGCTAGTTCTCACCCTATACTCTAATACTTGCCTTTATACATAGGCTTTACTCTTAATATATAGATGCTCTTAAAGAACTTAAGCACCCTTAATTTTTATTTATTTATTTATTATTATTATTATTATTATTATTATTATTTTAAAATCCACTAATTCCCCCTGCAATCGTCAATCTCAATAGACCAATAATAAATAAACTCTCATCTCTGAAACTTAAATGAAATAAGAGCTATAATGATGCTCATGGCTAACAAAGAGACGGGATAAAGGCTCAAAGGGGCTTATTAGAAATTTATAGTGATTTTTATTTCTGAATATAGCCGGAATTGGGTTTTATATGTGCCTATCGACATTTTCAAAATCAAATGTACATATGTGACTCAGAGACTTCTCAAAACACTTATCGAATCACAGCATGCAATGTTGATAAACACACAAGGCTTCTTACAAGGGTTTTATTAAAACTTTGAAAGCAAGGTGATTGAGTTTTAAAAACTTTGCAAAATTGTTACCGACTAAGTGTTATTTTAAATAGTTATATATAAATAGGTTTTGAAAAGTTTTGCACTAAACAAGCTTAAAAGACTCCAACGATAGATCACACAATACATGATCTCGACAGGCAAGCCAGTACAAACACAAATAAGCAAGGGCATGATCTCAACTGAAGATGACATAAGCAATTGGTTAATTCGTACGTAGTTACACAATAAAATGACAGACAGTAAATAAATTGACTAAGATGATTTGAATTATGCATGCAGCCAGGTTCATCCGGTAAGATATAGTGGCTAACACACGATCAAACGTGATCAATAACTCACAAAATCCTACTTTCTAAAACCCGAAGCTTATAATCGCTTCACCTTTCCCAATTCACCAAACTCTCATTTGAAACCCTTTCGTATACTCACACGCTTTCCCGACTTTATTTCACAACACTTAGAAGCTTTTTGAATTTGCTTCTTTTTACTAAACTTAGCCTTTACAATAGTCTTTTTACTTGAACGCACGCTTTATCACTTTTCGTGATTTGTGTTGGAGTATTATTCTCTTTTTGTTTTCGTTTTTTTTTCTTTCTTTTTTTTTTGTGTATATGCAACTCAAAACCCAAAACTCACAATAAATTTCCCACACATCTCTTGTCAACTAACAACGCACTCTCTCACCTCACCAACGCGAAGATACAAGAGCTAAAATCGAGCTCGGCTAACAAGAAACGGGATAAAGGCTCAAGGGGGCTCATTTGGGATTTTTAAAGTAGCTTAAATATATGGATATGGCCGATAGGTGGATTATGGGGTTGAATCAAGCTTAGGCATGGAGGCCAAGGTTTTTAGCCTAGTCTTGCCCAATTGCATGCCTAAATAGGTGCAAGGATGCTCCAAAATCATCAAACTTTCTGGAATGGTGGCCTAGCCTCGCCTAGGATGGCCTATCCTCACGCCAACACCCTAAGCGCAAGAAAAAAGGCCTAAACTCGTGCCTCGCAGCACGCCTGCCGAGCCAATGCGCGCGCCTGCCGAGCACGGCGCGCGCGTCCTGCTGAGCGCCCAGTGCACACCTGCGCGTAGCGCGCGCAACTACTGCACGCCCCTGCCGACAGCGCCCGGCCAACTCCCGCACGCTCCCGCCTATTTCCGCGCCTAAATGCCTGCCTAGCTGACGCCCGCCCATCATCGCCTAAGCCTAGGCGCTTGCCTAGGCGCCCGCCAGCAAGCCCTGCCGCCCAGCGCCCAACGCGTCCGCCCAGCTGCGCCCAGGCTCGGCCATGGCCGAGCCACCTCGAGCCATGGTCGAGCCAACTCGAGCCATATCGAGCCAAAATGTGCCAAAAAGATAGCCAAGGGTCTAAGAAGGTGCCTCCGGGTCAAACTTGGTCAAACCCGGGAATTTCAAGACTCTAAGGCTATTTTGGCCCATTTAAACCCAATTAAATGTAATATAAATAGTAGACTTCTCTCATTTTGTAAAAACACCATCTCATTTTCTCCCAACCCAAGCTTGGGTTTGGGATTAAAAATCCTCTCTCTAGTTTTTAAGATCTAATTTCTCTCTCTTAGGTTTTAGATTCAATTTCAAGCTTTGATGTAATTTCTTTTCTAGATTTAGATTTACTTTCATGCTTGGCCTTGGGTTTGTAAGCCTAAGAAGAATCCAAATACTCCTTTGGATTGTTACTTTTGATGCAATTTCATTCAAGCTTTGTTTCATTTCTTCAATTCAAGTAAGTCTCCTTTCAATTTCATGTTTTATGCTTTAATTCCATGCTTGTTCTTCATTTTCATGCTTTTTCTTCATGTTATGCTTTTTGTCTTAGCACCTTGAATTCATGATGAAACATATGATTTGGCTATGGTGCTCGTACAAACTCCTTGAGGTGTCCTGCTTGCACCATTCGTTCTATCTCGTCCTTCAAATGTGTGCACTTATCTGTGTCATGGACCATATTCATTGTGATATCGCCAGAAATCGATCAGACTTTTCCTTTCTT